>CM060254.1:16807127-17086903 GCA_030684275.1 Acipenser oxyrinchus oxyrinchus | reverse complement strand
AATCTATCTTCCATGGAAACCATTAACTGTCAGAAAGAAATCATGGCCCCCACCACAATCTCTGGCTATATGCTTGGCTGTTTGAGGTAATTGAAAGGCTTAAGCTTACCAAGGCTAGCCATTATAAAATTAGCAGAAGATCTAAAGGATAAATTGAGGCCTGCCACAGGCAGAAACCCTAGTGTCCCTGTTTTGTTACAAGTCTGCTTGGCACTCAGATTTTACATAGCGGGTTGTTTTTAAATTCTGCAGGAGATTTCATAGGGCTGCATAAATCCACTGCCTCACAGATAGTCTTCAGTGTCAAAGTGTCAAAGGAACTTGCAACAAGACTGCCAATGTTTCCTGTTGAGTCCACTGTTCTCAACAGAATGAAAAGTGACTTTTTTCAGTTGCTGGTTTTCCTAATGTTGTGGGAGCAGTTGATGGGACTCATGTCAAGATACAAGCTCCTTCAGCTGATGAACACCTGTATGTCAACAGAAAGGGATACCACAGCATAAATGTTCAAATGATCTGTGATGCTAACCTGAGCATCATCAACTGTGTGGCATGCTGGCCTGGCTCAACCCATGATTCTCACATCCTGAGGCAGTCTGTTGTACATGAAACTTTTGAAGGTGGTGCAATACCTGGTATACTGCTCGGAGACAGTGGATAACAGCTGAAACCATGGTTACTTACACCTTTCATCAACCCAACCAATGAAGCCCATACCGCTATAACAACGCTCACACAAAATCAAGGAATGTAATTGAGAGGTGTTTTGGTGTGCTGAAGAGGCGGTTCCACTGTCTACATGGAGAACTGAGGATGGTGCCTGGCGAGCCTGTAATATCATCTGTGCTGCTGTAGTCCTGCATAATATTGCAAGGTAAGAGCAAATGTGCCTTCATGTTAATTCTCCCTTCATAACAGGTGTAATCCAATTTAAATGTATATTTATGTTTATCTTAAGTTAACTTTTTATAGATACTGAAATAAATATAAAGATATAATAAAAATACACTGTGGAAAATAAAATATTTACTTGATGCAATTAAATTATTGTTTATATAATGACAGGAATTTGCACTGCCAGACCGGAGGGACCAGATAGTCTTGACTGTATATGAAGAGGAGGAAGTCCCTGAGCAAGCAGGAGTGGATGAAGATGGCTCAGGAAGATACATTCACCAAATCATTGTGGAGAATTGTTTCTCCAATTAATGTTTTAGTATTTACAAAGTCACATGAAATCCCCCAGAGAATTTAAAACCACAACCTGTTGTATAAAATCCAAGTGCAAAACAAACCTGTAGCCCCTCAGGGACACTGGTTCTGGCCTGCAACAGGCCTCAAAATATACTTTTGATCTGCTGCTAATTTATTAATGGTTTGCATTGCTGTAAAAGCCTTTCAATTACCTTGATAATTGTAATAATAACAATAATAATAAACTTAGTGTGTAACAATTTCTTTATTTATTTCTCATTAGGTCTTTTTATTTAAAACAAATGTAGACATTTAAAATTAAACTTGCATTTAATACTTTAGTATTTTTTTTTCTGAAAAAATATCTAAATAAAGATCCATTGTACTATAATTTGTTGCAGTTTACTGTTCAGACATTTTTGCTATTTCCAGTTTTAGTTTAATTTTTTCTAACTTTTCTATTTCTAAGTGTAGCTTCCTCTCTTCAAGAATCAAATTGTGGTGTTGTTGTTCCAAGATCCTAGCCATGGTGATTCTTGTCTCTCTCCCTCTCTCTCTCAGTGCTGCACTCAGGCTGCTCCAGTACAGCTTGCTGGGCTGGGACCTCGCTTACTTGCTCAACTGAGATAGGTGGAGTAAAAAAAATAAATAAATAAAAAATACTTTACTATTTATTTCAATACGTGTTTCAGTTTTTGTATCCTAGTTGCGTTAGTGTTAATATCCTTTCTGTTAACCTGTTAACCTTACAAAGCGCAGTAACACATTTAAATTAAATAGCCACGCAATCATCAATAGTTATCTTATAACAAACTTTAGGTTGTTACAAATTATCTGATTCCATGTGATCGTTTTGTTGTTACCGTGTCAACATATCGTAGCTATTTAACAAAGTTTCAGTTTCAGCACTGCTTGCCTGAGACACAGTTGCTACGGAGACACTGTGGTCACTGATGCTGACAGGCGGAGCCTCCCGCTGGCTCACACACACTCCACTCTCTCGTCCACCGGCAATCCCCCAAAACATCGGAACACTAGGAACACTTGATTTTGCTTAAGTTTACAATTATTGTGCACAAAAATAAATGTATATTTTGGAAATGATGAGCGGCTCACCTCTTACTAACTCCAGTCTATCTCACTATCTCATCTGGTAACTTGCCTGTCATTGAGGCTACAGACCGTGCAGCCCCCCTGGCAGCTCGTACTGCTGTTTCCACACCAGACAGCCAATGGGAAGGCTCCCTGTCTGCTTGCAGGAATCACAAGCTTTCCTATTGGCTAAATGCTCAGGATTTGAGGGCACCAGCAAACTACTCACTATCTGCAGCACCCAATCACAAAAAAGTAGAGACACATCTAGGATAATAATATAAAAACATATATAATATTATGTCCTTGATCTAGGGGAGGCTTTTCGGGTTTGCTACAGCCCACATCACCATGGAATGTAGTTCCACCCGGGGTATTTACACTGCCTACTTCCTGACCATCTTGCTATTAGGGTTTCCAGCTTGCTATTCATTGTTGTGGCACCTATAGCGACGCTGCAGTGAATAGCTAACCGAATAGCTAACTGGTTGTTTTGACCTATTTCCCAACCAGCTAGAACCACCAAACATTGCACGTGACATGTACTCGACGTCACCTACATTTCGGTTCCATTCATGTCGCTGTGCCACCTATAGGGGCGCTGTGGCGAATAGCTAACCGAATAGCTAACTGGTTGATTTCACCTATTTCCCAACAAGCTGGAACCACCAAACTTGGCATGTGAGATGTACTCGATGTCACGTACATTTTGGTACCATTCATATCGCTGTGCCACCTACAGGGGCGCTGTGGCGAATAGCTAACCGAATAGCTAACTGGTTGTTTTCACCTATTTCCCGACGAGCTGGAACCACCAAACTTGGCACGTGACATGTACTCGACGTCACCTACATTTCGGTACCATTCATATCGCTGTGCCACCTATAGGGGCGCTGTGGCGAATAGCTAACCGAATAGCTTACTGGCTAGTTTTGACCTATTTCCCGACGAGCTAGGACCATCAAACTTGGCATGTGAGATGTACTTGACATCACCTACATTTTGGTAGGGGCGCTGCAGTGAATAGCTGACCTTTTTGATTATCTGATTATTTTAGCAGACGTCTCACTGAGAGAGAGCACAAGGAGGTAAGTGACATGGTCACACAGCTGAGTTTGGATTTGAACAGGTGTCCTGCTGGTTACAAGCCTGTTTCTTTAACCACACAGCCTCCTATTATATCTTTGTATTTATAAATAGGTTTTATCCTAACTTGCTGCATTTTATCTTGTATTTATTTTATACCTTGCACATCCCGTAAACTTACTGTATTTAAATATTGTTCTTGTATTGCCCTGTAACACTTGTAAGTTGCCTTGGATCAAGGCATCGGCCAAATAATTAATAATAATAATAATAATAATAATAATAATAATAAGAAGAAGAAGAAGAAGAAGAAGAAGAAGAAGAAGAAGAAGAATATTTTCAAACCACCGATGTTATGCAAATGTTACTGCAATATCTAAAGATAAAACCAGTTAGTCTTCAAGAAGGCAAGCACTTTAAAACCTGTCTGCATACAACAGAAAAAAACTTGTGCAAATAAATGTTATGAATAATTATGTTCATACCATGTCTATGTGGCCAGCTAAGCAAATATACATACATACATACATACATAATAATAACAACTTAAAGAATGAACTTCAATTACATGAAAGGTCGTAATGACTAAAAACTTGCCCAATCTTATCTGTTACGTTCGTGGAATCAGTATATTACATAGGTGGGGCAGGAAGAATAGAGCCAGGGGGAGCTACACTACAAACTGCACAGCAAACAACAAAGTGCAACCAAATTGTTCATAAACTGAAATGTCTATATATAAATGCAATAGAAATACATTTCTAGAATTAGAAGCTGTAGTCAATGTGGATAGCTATGATATTATAGGGATAACAGAATCCTGGTTAACTCCAAATGATGGAGACAAGTTTAACATGGAAGGATATAGGTTAGTTAGGAAAGACAGACATGATAAAAGAGGGGGACGGGTTGCAATATACATTAAAAACTACTTAGAATAGGAAATACGGGAAAGTAATGGTAACAACAATGAATCACTATGGATTAAATTAAACAAAATCAAATTTAAAGGCTTAATAGTGGGAGTCTGTTATAGGCCCCCAAGTTCTGATGAATCATTAAATGAAAACTTATATGCAAGCATCAAAAAATAGGTAAGGAAGGGGACACTCTAATTATGGGAGACTTAAACTTCTCAAACATAAACTGGGCCCACATGACCTCAGACAACAGTTCAGACATGAGAATGATAGAGTTAGTGTAAGATTGCTTGTTATCACAAAAGGTGAATGTCCTGACTAGATACAATTCATGTCTAGATTTGGTATTAACAAACAATGAAGCAAGGATACATAACTTACAGGTAATAGAACCACTCGGAATTAAGTGACCACAATATGATAAAGTTTGTGGCAAATAAATCAAAGGCAGTACATAAATCAAAGACAATGGTTTACAATTTCAGGAGAGCAGATTACAAAGGAATGTAACAGGAGCTTCTAAACATAGACTGGGATATAATACTAATAGATAATGAAGCTGAAAACAATTGGATTACATTTAGGGATATAATGTTAGAAATGCAGGATACATTTATCCCAAAAATGAGAAAAGGTAAACTTAAGAAAAAAGAAACCACGATGGGTAAATCCATTTATTAAGCTGGGTATTAAAGATTTAATAAAATTATATATTTCTATTAAATCAAAGGGAGCAGCCTCACAAATAGAATACAGAGAGGCCTGTAGAGACCTTAAAAACCAGACTAGGAGAGTGAAAAGGGAATTAGAGAGACAAGTGGTGTCAGATAGTAAACTTAATCCAAAAGGGTTTTTTTCAATATGTTAATGCTAAAAGGAAACTGAAAGAGGAAGTCAGTAGTTTTCATGACAGCAGTGGTAATTTAGTGACTAGACTACCATATCACAGATGTACCTAATCAACACTTTGTACAAGTATTTACAAAGGAGGATTTATACAATATACCAAGGTTAACAGAATGTACACAAACATCATTACCAGTGTTTGTTATAGAAGAGAATTAAGTACTAAGGGAGCTAGCAGCACTTCAAATAAACAAATACTCAGGGCCAGACGGAATCTGTCCAGGAGTCCTTATGGAAACTAGAGAACAGATTTTTAAACCAGTATGTTATATATTCAATAAATCTATAAATAATGGAGCCATCCCACTGGACTGGGAAATTGGCAATGTTGCTCCTATATTTAAAAAGGGAGATAAATTTGACTCTGGGAACTAAAGACCTGTAAGTTTAACATCAATCATATGTAAAATCATGGAAGCTATAAGAAGGACCAAAATGGAGGAATATTTATATAGTAACAACATATTATAAGTGACAGCCAACATGGCATTAGGAAGGATTTTTTTCAGGAGGTGACTACTAGAGTGTACAAGGATAGTGTGTATGACATCATCTACTTAGATTTTCAAAAAGCATTTGACAAAGCATTTGACTAAAGATTAAATCAGTAGGAATAAATAGTAAAGTAGCAGCATGGATTCATAACTGGTTACAAAATAGGAAGCAGAGAGTTATAATTAGAGGCCAGGTATCAAACTGGAGTAACTTAACAAGTGGGTACTACAGGGATCAGTACTGGGACCATTGCTATTCTTCATCTATATAAATGACTTGGACCAAGACATAATCAGTAAACTATGCAAATTTGCAGACGACACAAAACTGGCAGGGGTAGCCAACTCCCAATCAGCAACTTTAAAAATACAAAGAAATTTAGACAAGATTCAAGCTTGGGCTGACACATGGCAGATGAAATTTAATGTGAATAAATGCAAAGTCTTGCACATAGGGCGCAAAAACATTACAGGCAAGTACAGCATGAATAGTAACGAAATAGAGGAGGATCTGTATGAAAAGGACTTGGGGTAGTAGTGGATGAATCTTTTAAGCTAACTAGACAGTGCGGAGAAGCTATAAAAAAGGCAAATTGAATATTAGGTTATATATTCAAGACAGCTGAATTCAAATCTAGAGAAGTTATATTAAAATTATACAATGCACTGGTCCTACCACACCTAGAATATTGTGTCCAGTTCTGGTCCCCATATCATAAGAAAGACATTGAGACATTGGAGAGAGTACAGAGGAGAGCAACACGATTAATTCCAGGATTGAAGGGCATGTCATATGAAGATAGACTGAAATAGCTGAATCTGTATAGCCTAGAACGAAGGAGAGCCAGAGGCAACTTAATAGAGGTATTTAAAATTGTCAAGGGGTTTAACAAAGTAACTGTCCCTCATTGTACTTGCGTGTGTGTAATGCATGTGATAATTGGGTCCCTGTGTTACTGTTGCAATATCCCCCTCCCCCAGGGCTCTGGCACATTATTCTGATATGAGAATTTTAAAAAAACAGCATAGAGGTGTTGGTATATAATGATTTGATAGTGGATTTTAATGTAACAACTTTTAAGTAATAGTCATTAGTTTCACATTCTAATAGAAAAGTCAGTTAGCTATTCAGTTAGCTATTAATCACAGCGCCCCTATAGGTGGCACAGCGATATGAATGGTACCGAAATGTACGTGACATCGAGTACATCTCACATGCCACGTTTGGTGGTTCCAGCTCGTTGGGAAATAGGTGAAATCGATAGGTTGCGGATGCAACCCCGGTTCCCTGAAAGAAAAAATAACCATCAAGTATGGGATATTGCCGTCAGGCAGTAGCGATTGGCTGAGCTTTTATAGCAAAGCTGCCGATGAGGCCTCTCGCGAGCTGCCACGTAAGCCCGCCCCTTGGGAGCTTACTATCGCGATGCGCAGAGACTCACTTCCTCTTTGCTCTTCAGGCGTGAAGGCTTCTGGAGGCGACCAGCGGCTTGATGGTTATTTTCTCTTTCAGGGAACGGGGTTGCATCCGCAACCTATCGTTCCCTTTCAAGTCGAAAATAACCATCAAGTATGGGAACAGTGTACCCAAGCCGTCGAGAGGAGGATCTCGGCAGTAGGACAGACTTACGTCATAGCGCAACTGCGTGGGCAACACATCTACGCATATGCGGAGCTGCGCCTCAGCGTCTATGCTCGCAATGACACCTGTCCTAAGGTGGAATAGTCAATACCATGCTGTCAACCACTCTATCGTCCGCATCTTGAGGCATCATAGAGTGTAGTACAGATGCTCCAAACAGTGGAGCAGAGGAATCCGAATGCGTTCAACCGGTAAAACCTCATGAAAGTATGCGGTGTAGCCCAACTGGCTGCAGCGCAAATGTCAGACACCGGCACCCCTCTAAAGAGGGCCCAGGATGTCGCCATACCCCTAGTGGAATGCGCCTTCAACTACCCTGGTGGCGGAAGGCCTGCAGATTCATAAGCTAATTTAATAGCATCCACTATCTAGTGGGAAAGGCGTTGTTTAGACAACAGCTGACCCAAAGTCCTAGAACCATGGCATATGAACAATTGTTCTGTTTTCCTCACAGCCGTTGTACGGTCAATATAACACCTCAATGCCCGCATGGGGCAGAGCATGTGTAACCGTTCTTCCTCTGGGGAAGAAAAAGGAGGAGGATGGAACGCCATCAACTTCGACTGGTTGGTTCATATGAAACGGGGATATGACCTTGGGTAAAAGGCGGTTGGACCCATGGAGACCTTAGAACCGTCTCCTGCGAAGCGAGTACATGATGAATGCACTGAAAGTGCGTGTAACTTCGCCCAGCGTTTTGCTGATACCACTGATAGCAAAAGCGCAGTTTTATAGTCCTGGCGTCATGTCCACGCTGTGGAGAGGCTCGAAAGGTGCCTTGGTAAGGGCTTCTAGCACCACGTCAAGGCTCCATGATGGTAAACTGGTTAGTCCTTGGAGGCCGCAAGCGTCTTAAGCCCTTCAGGAACTGCGATGCCAGAAAATGGCAACCTGGTGATAAACCGTCAATGCGTACATGGCAAGCCGATATGGCGGCTAAGTACACTTTAAGTGTAGAGGAGATTTCCCCTCATCTAACAGCTTCTGTAGAAACTGTAATATCACTGCCATAGGGCAGGATATTGGAGTCATGGCCCTCCGCCAGACACCAACCTTGAAACAACTGCCACTTATGCGTATACTGCGACCTAGTAGAGGGTGCTCTAGCACTCTGAATGGTGAAATCACCGCCGTCGAGAGCCCTAAGGCTGACAGGCTCCCGTTCAGGGGCCAAGCCCATAGCTGCATGAGCTTGGGGTTGGGTGCCATAGCCCTCCTTGGGCTTGGGACAACAGGTCCTTCGCAGAGGAGCTCCCTCGGCCGACCGTGCAATAACTGCACCAGGCTCGGGAACCATATTCTCTGAGGCCACCGAGGCGATTAGAATCACTGTGGCTTGCTCTACCTGACCTTCTCTAAGGGCGGGGAGCATCGGAATCGGTGGAAGCATATAGGAGCCCTGGCGGCCATTCGTGAGCCAGTGCATCGACTCCTAGGGGCTGTCGAGATCCTTCACTGAGAACCATAGGGGGCAGTGTGTGGTCTCTTCGAAGCAAAGAGATCTACCTGGGCTGTGCCGAACCATTCCCAGATGCGCTCTACCACTTGAGGGTGGAGGCGCCATTCACCGGCAAGAGGGCCTCCTCTGGATAGGAGATCTGCTGCGT
This sequence comes from Acipenser oxyrinchus oxyrinchus, assembly GCA_030684275.1. NCBI lineage: Eukaryota > Metazoa > Chordata > Actinopteri > Acipenseriformes > Acipenseridae > Acipenser > Acipenser oxyrinchus. The sequence goes on along the minus strand of CM060254.1, from coordinate 17,077,962 downwards.
AATTGACTCTGCCCGGTAGGTGAACTGCGCAGAGAGGTTAAGCGGTTGTGCCCATAGCAACATCCGTGCTACCATCTGGTGAAGACCGGGGACCGCAAGCCACCCTGGCGGTTGATATGCGCCACAACTGTGGTGTTGTCTGACCGCACTAACACATGCTTGCCTAGAAGCACTGGCAAGAAGTGCGGGCGAGGTCCACCGCTCTGAGCTCCAGAGCATTGATGTGGGCTGACCTCCAGGGTCCTGACCACACTCCACGGGTCCCTGTCCCGTTCCAGACTGCTCCCCAACCGTGGTTGGGCGTCGGTCGTGATGACCTGCCTTCTGAAAATGGGACCCAAGCGTACGCCTTGGCGGAGGTTTGATGGAACTTTCCACCAGCGTAGCGCTTCCCAGCAGGCTCGGGATACCCTTAGCCTGTGGTGTTTGTCTCTCTGCGGATGCAACGCGAAGGCATTGAACCAGGCCTGCAGAGGTCTCTGGTGTAGTAAGCCCAAAGGAAGGGCTTGCGAGGCGGCAGCCATCAACCCCAGCATCCGCTGGCACAGCTCCATGCTGACTGTTTGTCTCAACCTGAATAGGGAGAGACACCGCTCCATCGAGGCAACTCTTTGTGTCAATAGGGTCGCTTCCATGGACACTGAGTCCAGATGCAAACCCAAGAATTCAGTCTGTTGGCTCGGCACTAGGCGGCTCTTTTCTGAATTGATCTTCAGACCTAGCCGCTGAAGATGGTCTGTAACCATCACTGTGTGCTGTGCCACCTGCTGCTTCGACTGCGCGCAGACGAGCCAGTCGTCCAGATAATTCAGCAGTCGGACACCTTGAGCCCGCAAGGGAGCTAGAATGGCATCCATACATTTTGAAAAGGTTCGAGGAGCTAGTGACAGGCGAATGGAAGGACACAAAACTCATATACCCTGCTCTGAAATGCGAAGCGCAGATACTTCCTGTGACCGGGTAGATGGGAATGTGAAAATGCGCATCTGTCAGGTCCACGGTGGTGAACCAGTCGCCGTGTCGGACTGACTGAATGATGTGCCTGTGCGTAAGCATCCTGAATGATAACACCCGCAGGTATTTGTTCAGTACTCGCAGATCTAAAATAGGGCCGGAGCCCGCCATCCTTCTTGGGCACCAGGAAGTATTTGGAATAGAACCCTGGTCGATCAGAGCAGGGTCTACTTGTTGAATGGCACGCTTGCTGAGCAATGCCTGTATTTCCACATTCAGAGCTGAGGACTGAACCGAGTCCTTTACTGCAGTTATAACCACTCCCGGAAGGGGAGGTTTTAACTGGAACTGAAAGGTGTACCGGTGGATATAGTTTTGTGCACCCAGATGTCGTTGGTGCATTGTTGCCAGAACTGGAGCTGGGAGACAGTGTGAGGCGGGTTAACAGCTGCCTGGTGTTCTCAGGGCTGTTTAGGCTGGGCTCGTTCGCGAGGGGCCTGGCCAGAGCCCGAGGCGTGGCCTGCCACCACCTCTAGGGCGCCACCCTCCGGCTGCGGTCTTGAAAATGGAGGTTGACCGCTGCTGCTGTGCTTGAGGGAGAGGTCTTAGTACCCCTGGCCATGGCTGGTGCTGCGGTGGTGCTCTCGCCACTGGTGCTCCTGTTGGCGCCTTGGCTGGAAGGGCTTATCGCGGCCACATCTTAGCCATTTGCTGAGATGCCTCCGGGCCTTAACAGGCGTTGCAGCATCTCCTCCACCGCTGGGCCAAGCGTGTGCCCGGCGTAATAGGAGCATCTAACAAGGGGCCTTGTCAGGCTCCTGAACTCTCACCTCACGAGCCAGAGCTGCCTTCTGGTGACCACCAGGAAGCAATACTCCTGCCTTGAGCCCGTGCGTTCAACTGGGCTATTTTGACTAGGAGTTGTGCGACCAGCGCCAATTCCGCCCTCAGAGGCGCTGATGGGTGCTCTGGGAGATCCTTCACCAGCGGCGCCTGGTAAACTGAAAGGAGGCTGGCCACGTTGGACAACCTAACTGCCTCTGTAGCCGCTAAGTAGCCCTTCTTTAAATGGATCTCAGTGGTCCTGCACTGCTTGTTAGGACATGCAGGGTCCTTAACCAGACCGAAAGTGTCTGAGTCTTAACCAGGGCTGCAAAAGCAGCATCGACCCGGCGGAAAGGGCGCCAGACCAGCCTCACTCGCTCCCTGCATGGCAAGCGGAGGCCTTCCAGCGAGTTGCCGGTGAAGAAGCAGGGGCCCCCCAGGTGGACTGTACCTCCTTAATGAAATCAGGGAAGGCTGGGAGCGTCCTGGGCAGTGGAGACCGTACCGATGGCGACTCAAACAGCGACCGCTGAGGTAATTCCACGGCTGGCCACTCAATTCCCAGGTGACGAGTTGCTCGCTCCACCAATGACCACAAGGGATCACTGGTGTCCAGCGCCTCCGAGTCAGTGTCTTCCACACTGTCCTCCTCAAGGAGAGGCTCTCCTTCAGAAGCATCCCTGGAAATGGCATCTACGTCCCATACCCCTGCGAGGGAGGAGCCTCGGGGCGAATAGACGGGCTATGAGAACGCTCCTGGGCATGTCTACGGTCTGGAGATCTTTGGCCAGCTGTAAGCTGGGAAGGGCTCCTGGATACCCGCAGTGTGGCCGGCGGAGTCGCCCGTGAATGGCGGGACAGACAGGGTGTAGGAAGACCCTGAGGAAGGGAATGGCCACCCACCGCTTTCCTCGCCCTCTGGCGAAGAATGCGCAGTTGAAAATTAGCACACAATGCGTAAAGCGATCTGTCTGCTAAGGCAGGCGCGGTGTGCTCTGGTCCCAGGCACGCCACACAGTCCTCATGGGGATCGCTTCGCTGGCAATTTTGCCTGGCAGGTGGCGCACGGTGGAACCCGGACATGGTTGCCACTCCGACCCTGAGCGTCGAGCGGCGAAGCATTGAGCGTCAAAGATGCGTGCACCAAGCAGCGATGCATCGATGCACCGGCGTGCGCTGAAGCGTCGAGTGCGTGCACTGATCGTTAAAGGCGTCGATCGCCCGAGTGTCGGCGCCCGAAGCGTCGAGTGCGTCGCCCGAGTGTCGGCGTCGGCGCCAGCGTCGAGTGCGTGCACCGGCGTCGATCGCCCGGCGTCAAGCATCGAGGTGCGTGCACCGGCGTCGGCGTCGAGGTGCGTGCACCGGCGCCAGCGTCGAGCACGAATCCCCAAGCGCAGGCGCTAGCACCAGCGCTGGCGCTGCACAAGCGCCGGCGCTGCACCAGCGACAAGCGCTGACACGGCGCCCGAGCGCCTTGCGCCGGGCGTGAGTACCAGCGAAGCAGCTAGCACAGGCGCCTAAGCGTCAGCTGACCCGCAGAGGGACACGCTAAGTGCTGATGCGGTGTCTTGGATGCTGTGCACTACCTACCTGTTGGTGCTGGGGATTGGGTTTAGTGGTCGTCTTCCTCTGTGTAGTGAATGGGAATGTATTTTTTTTTTTGAGCGCTGCAGCAGCACTAATGGTAGTGATTAAGCAACTGGGACACAAAAATATGTGGGCACAGTACACCTACCACGCGGTTGTTGTTTTTTTTTTTCAACACACGCAGAAGCAGTATGTGGGAGACAGCAGTGCAGGCTCCACACACGCGGTCTAGCCAAGGCAAGACGGGGCTGCAGATCTGCGCGCGGCCGAGGCCAACGCAACATGCGTCGTTTACAAAATATATATATATAACACACAATATATACAATTTTATTTACAAACCCAAAAACACAACACTAATAATCAAAAATAATATTAAAACAGGAAAGACGGAGACCACGAGACAACACGATGCCGAAGCAAAGCGTGAAGGAAATATATAAAAATATATAAAAATATATAAACAATTTATATAATCCTTAACAATACCGAAGAGTAACTGAATAAACCCAGAGAAGAGGCAAAAACAGCTTCTCAAGCTTAAGCTTATCGAGTACAACAGCTACGAGCTCTAATGACCTACGCTACCAATGCTGAAGACAAAGAGAAATGAGTCTCTGCGCACTGCGTATAGTAAGCTCCCAAGGGGGCAGGCTTACGTGGCAGCTCGCGCAGAGGCCTATCGGCAGCTTTGCTATAAAAGCTCAGCCAATCGCTACTGCCTGACGGCAATATCCCATACTTGATGGTTATTTTCGACTTGAAAGGGAACAACCAGTTAGCTATTCGGTTAGCTATTCGCCACAGCGCCCCTATAGGTGGCACAGCGATATGAATGGTACCGAAATGTAGGTGACGTCGAGTACATGTCACGTGCAATGTTTGGTGGTTCTAGCTGGTTGGGAAATAGGTCAAAACAACCAGTTAGCTATTTGGTTAGCTATTCACTGCAGCGTCGCTATAGGTGCCACAGCAATGAATAGCAAGCTGGAAACCCTAATAGCAAGATGGTCAGGAAGTAGGCAGTGTAAATACCCCGGGTGGAACTACATTCCATGGTGATGTGGGCTGTAGCAAACCCGAAAAGCCTCCCCTAGATCAAGGACAATATATTATATGTGTTTTTATATTACTATCCTAGATGTGTCTCTACTTTTTTGTGATTGGGTGCTGGAGATAGTGAGTAGTTTACTGGTGCCCTCAAATGCTGTGCATTCAGCCAATAGGAAAGCTCGTGATTCCTGCAAGCAGACAGGGAGCCTTCCCATTGGCTGTCTGGTGTGTAAACAGCAGTACGAGCTGCCAGGGGGGCTGCACGGTCTGTAGCCTCAATGACAGGCAAGTTACCAGATGAGATAGACTGGAGTTAGTAAGAGGTGAGCCGCTCGTCATTTCCAAAATATACATTTATTTTTGTGCACAATAATTGTAAACTTAAGCAAAATCAAGTGTTCCTAATATTTGCACCATAGATTTATTTTTTTACTGTGCGCTTTATAGATATTTGCTCATTACACCCCCCCATTATTATTATTATTATTATTATTATTATTATTATTATTACTATTTATTATTATTCTTTTTGAAATTGAAAAACTGAAAATATTGTTTGTTTTGATTTTTCAGATTTTTTTAAAAATCTACAGTTCGAAAATTGAACAAAAAACAAACAAACATCAAACCGCGGTAAAACTCCACATTCGTGTTTTTTTTTTATTTGCAAAAAAGCACAAAAAAAAAAAGAATAGCAAGCTGTAAAAATCAATACTAAATAGCAACGTGTAGAAATCAATAGCCATCTGTAAAAATCAATAGCAAGCTGTAGAAACAAATAGCAAGCTGGAAAAAATGAATAGCAAACTGGAGTACCGAATAGCAAACTGGATTAGCGAACTGCAGGCTAGAATAGCGAACTGCAGGCTGGAATAGCGAGCTGGATTAACGTGAGCTGGAATAGCGAACTGCGAACTGCAAACTGCGAACCGCTTACTAACTTCACTAACGTTCCCCAACGTTGTGTCAAAAAGATTCTTTGACTGCAATCTCGCTGCGCGCAAAGGCCTATGGGAATTAAAGAGCTCAGGAGAAATTCTTCATTGAGTGTCAATGGAGATGTGTCACAAATTGCCGATTTTTGCAATGTTAAAGTTCTGAAGTAGGTTTCTTGAACAAAACGGCAGCACTGACAGTGCATAACAAATTCTGACAGTACATAATTATTATGAAAATTGCTATTGTATTGTGGAGCATGCGCAGAAATCCAGAGTAAGAGCACAGCCAGCACAGATATTCCACTATCAGCACACCATTCGGAAGGGTAAAGCAGAGTTTTTCAACAATAAAATAACCATACAACATGCGGGTGGTATGCCTATTTCAGTTCCCGGTCTCCTCCCAGTAGCTATTGTTATGTGTATTATTAATATTGTTAATGTTATGTATTCACAAAGTTAACAATGTTACCCACATGTAAAATACATAATGAAATGTACACATGTGTTTGTTTTATTTTAAAATATTATTTGGAATACATGCAATAAAATTACTTTTTCCCCCAGCATATTTTTTATTAATGAATTAGTCATTTAGCAGACGTTTTTATCCAAAGTGATTTACAGAGACTAGGGGGTAAACTATGTATCAACAACTGCTACTGCAGTCACATTTATAGGGCTTTGTTTGTTTTACGTCTCATCCGAAGTACTGAGCACAAGTAGGTGAAGTGACTTGCTCAGGTAACACACAGTGAGTCAGTGGCTGCTGCAGAGTCACTTCCAATAGGACCTCATTTGTTTTACGTCTCATCTGAAGGACGGAGCACAAGGAGATGAAGTGACTTGCTCAGGGTCACACACAGTGAGTCAGTGGCTGAGCTGGGATTTGAACAAGGGACCTGATATCAAGACCTTTTCGGTGCTTGTGCTTACTATGTAAAACTTACAAAAACTGCAATAAAGCAGACAATGTAATTGTATTATATGTGATATCAGTCACTTAGAAAACACAAAAGATATGCAGTTAAGGCTCACTGTATGATCTGGATATTTATAAGTTATCTGTCAATGAAATATATGTAGCGCCTAATTATGACTGACAGGCTGTTAAAAAGTCAGATGTCGTGTCTGAAGAAATGTTTTGAAAAAAATCAAAATCGATTTTGAAAAAAACCCTATTTTCGTATTTACTGAATGATTGTGTTTAATAACTGTGTACTATACGCAGTCCTGATCTGTGGGCGGTGCATATACAAATCAATATATTATTATTTATTTCTTAGCAGACACCCTTATCCAAGGCAACTTACAATTGTTACAGAATATCACAATACAAAATATCACATTACAGAATATCACATTACAGATGAGCAGTTATACAGTAAAATCAGTAGAAAATAATATCAAATTCAATTGAGCAAAATAAAGAATACAGTAATTACATTTAAGAGCAAATTTGACTAAGAACAGTAAACTTATAGTAACAATATTTGCTTATAAGAGTAAATTCCATTAAGAGCACGTAGTAAGAACAATAAATTGATAATAACGATTTCAAATAAGAGCAATTACAAAAAACGTGAAAACGGATCCGAAGTAAAATCAAGTAGAAGATACAGGAAGTAGTTATAGTTAAGAGCAGCAGTAGAATACGGCAAGGTATGGAGCAGTTCAGTGCAAGTACAAGCTGATGCAAGTACTGGTACAATTAGGTGCCATATAGTCCAGTATAGTCAAGAGGTGAGGTTTATAGATGCTGTCTGAACAGGTGTGTCTTGAGGAGGCACCGGAAGGTGGTCAGGGACTGAGCAGTCCTGATACGCGTGGGAAGGTCGTTCCCCAACTGAGGGGCAAGGGTGGAGAAGGAGCGGGATCTGGAAGCGTGGGAGCAGAGTGGGGGCGAGAGGGAGTGTAGGGAGAAACAATAGTCTGGAGATAGGAGGGAGTAGAAAGGTCGAGACATAGAATATAGAATATCTTTGATACAATACCAACCTGCAGAACTTGCGTCGAGTCCAACGTTAGACTTAATAATTAACTGCTTCTCGATTATTTTGGGTGTAGCGGTAGAAAACTAAAATTAAATACCTACACCTGCACATCATAGATCTTTTCATAAAGTGGGGAAGATTTATATTTCGGTTTTTTATAGAGTGGAACAATTTTTTTTTTTTTTAAACACCTACAATATGTAGCACACACTTTTCCGAAGAGCTGTGAAATATTGATGGTGTATATTGTAATATTGACTTACCAATTAAACAAGAGGGAAGCTCAATATTCTTTATAAAATGTGTCTTTTGCCACTTTGTTTCTTGTGCAGAAACCACAATACCAGGAGTAAAATAAAAATAAAAAAGTCTACTTTTATATTGTTTCTGCCTGAAAAATCTTTCTGTGGAATAGATCATGGTAATTAACCTACACAGAAACACAACAGAGAAGCACACAGAACATATTATTGTAAGAAGTAATAAGTACAAAATAAATAAAAGAAACGGATATATGTTCTAATCCAAGGCTATTATTGTAGCATGGCCAGGTCCTGTTGTAGGTGAGTACCCAGAGTCTGGAAAGTATGGGGATGATTTCAGAGAATACTATGGAGATTGAAATGGCCAAGTACATCATTAGTCGTAGTAGTGCCTGTTAGATAATACATTTCAGGGGTATTTTAGCCCCTATGTTGCATTGTTTGACTTGACCTTTTTGTATCATTTTTTCATAGCACAGTTGTTTTTTTATACCATTTTTTATAACATCCCTTTTTTAGGATATCTTGAAATAAAACTCTCTCTCTACAGCAGTTACTGCATAGTGTAGTATTTCTTCATGCTTGTCATTTAAGGTTTAACTTAAGTGTTATATTACGGTACATGACTGAGTGATACAAGCAGCGGGTACAAAGCTTTCAGTATTTTCAGTTTCTTTGTTTATGGTGAATTGGTTATAATTGATCAGTTATTTCAGGCTTATTTTGGATTTATAAATGTATCGTGTACCGATATGTACACATTTTTAAAGGTATTTATTCATTGGCACTCAAATTGTCTCCCATTTTCAAAATGTTTACACCCGGCTGTGCATAGCATTTGTTTGTTGAGAATTTCACCCCTACCTCAGCATCCCAGAAGAGCAATTTTCATAATAATTACGAACTGTCATAATTTGCCAATGTTGCCGTTTTGCTCAAGAGACGGGCAAAAGTTAATCGTACTTCAAAAATTGTATGGATTTTTTTAACATACCAAAAATCTGCAAATGTTTCCAACATTTTAAACCGCTCCACTGACTCAATGTAAACATTCTCCAGAGCTCCCCGTACCCGCAATCCTTTGCGCGTAGTGTGACGGAAGAATCAGCGGAATTGATCTACGTCCTAACCCTCACTTACCAGGTCCTGCACGACATGTAAAACAAAACATAATACAACAGCTTTTATTTTCAAAACACGCAGCATTGATAAAATCCATGAACAATAACAAAACATATGTAATATTATATATATATATAGATATCTTCTTTTAGTTTAATAAAGTCTAAATCTTAGCTTTCCCATTCCGAGTCGGTATCCCCTTACAGGAACCGTGTTATTGTTTGTCCCGTTCTTTTCCACGCCCTTGTGTTGTGGGTATGTGTGAGGTTCAGGAGCTGTGATCCGGTTCTGAGCTGGTTTGATACGGTGCCGACAGTCTCTCCACCACCTTTCTCTCTCATCTGTCGCTATCTCTTCACCAGCATGTCGGGTGCGGCGGCAGGAGGTGCCGCTGGTGGCTCAGTCAGTGCAAGCCCTGCTGCCTGCTCTGTCGGCGGTGGTGTAGGAGCCGGAGACGGGGTGGCAGGGAGGTTGCCTAGCCGGGTGTTGGAGCTGGTGTTCTCGTATCTGGATCTGAAGGACTTGTTCAGCTGCGCCCTGGTGTGCAAACACTGGAACCAGAGTTTCCTCGCCGAAGAGAACAACGAGGTGTGGCGGAGCTTGTGCGCTCGGAGCCTGGGAGATGAGGCGCTGCGCTCGGATATTCTCTGCAATTTGCCCACTTATAAGGGGAAGGTAAGGGATTTGAATTGTACACCCTAGCCACGCCGATGTCTTTATGCACTGTACCACAGCAGTAGTATTAATACCGACATGCATTGGCTTCAGACTGATCTTCTCCTATTGATTTCATTATTTAACTGGTGCCCAGTCGGGTTGATGGAGCTCATTGGTGATTTAGGGTAGCTACACTGCAGGGTTGAATGACAGGTTGTGTGTTGTCAGGGTCAGAGCTAGCAGATGCAACTGCGCTCGGGCCCATGCACGCAGAGGGCCCTGGAGGAAAGTTGTTGTTTTTTTTTTTTAAACGATGATGCGTTTATATTTGCAGCTGTTACTCATTTGTATCACTGTAGCTGCCGATGTGCGGTGCCAGTAGTTCAGATCCTCCCTCATTTCAGCAGGTATCGCTATTGTCTTAATTATCCTAACCTTTTCCCCCCGGAGGTTGGTACGAAGCACGTCTTCATTGAAGGTTTTGGGGTACTATTCAGCACAGACATTTGCAGTTATATTCTGTGTGCATGTTTTATCCTGTAGTTTAGACGGAATTCAATTCATGCGAAAGAAAATAAAAAAAATAAAAAAAATGCATTCGATAGGGATGGATAAAAATGTGCACTCTACAATGCACACAAATGCAATGGAAATACTTTCCGAACGAAATTTGAGCTAGCGCATACTTTTGTCAGTTATGTCATGTATTTACGTGGTCATTGCTTCATTGCTCCGGAAGTATTCAGGAAGAAGGGTTAAATTTACACAGGGCATACATTTTTTAAATTAATTCCTATAATAATGCTCCCGGACCAAGAATAATAATTACAGAATCAGGGTTGTTCTGTAAAAAAAAAATAAATATATATATATATATATATATATATATATATATATATATATATATATATATATATATATATAGACACAGTTGTCGGACGAGCCCAGCCGGAGCAGCTGATAACGATGTGTATGTGTTATTTAAACCAGGCTGAAGTATTTTTGATGTTGGACATTCCCAGTGATTATCAACTGCCAGGCACTAGGGAATAATACAGTTACAGCGCCAGCTTCAACCCCTCCTACTCAAAAAATCTAAAGGCAGGAATTGTTTATACAGTAAAGAGTCAATTATCCCAACTCATTGGGACCTATACTAGTTGTATGGATAATCGAACAGTAAGGTGTCCAGATTTTCAAGTCTTTAAACTGGGACAGTGTGGAAATATTGTGAATAACTTCCAACGTCCAAAGCTACGGGGACGTTCTGGGGTTTTGATTTTCACTTTGCCAATGTTTGATCTAATATCATATTGAAAGTTAATGCAGAGACTCATGGTGATTCAGAATGGAATCTTTTACTTTAAAAAACTTTTTGTGAATAAATTATCTTTGTAATTTCATTTCTACACAACAAGTATAGTTATTACATTATACAGTAGCAATTCAATAATATCAGATCCTGAGATTCTATGTTATTGCTAATTACTGCTGCATCATGAGTCCCTTTTCTGCCTAAGAAACTGCATCTTCTCTCTTTGATTTCCACTTTCCATCTCGTTCTGTCTCTGTCTCTATCTCTATCTCTATGCTATCCTCCAGGGTCCAATATGAAAACCAGGCCCTTCCTGTATGAAAACATTACATATTTCAATATTTATATTTATTAAATGATTACTTCATAGAATCTAATTTTTTCAAAATATATAATTTGTTAATTGCATGATGAAATTTCCTGCCTATTCCATTGTTCGGTACCAACCAATGATCATGAGAAAGTGTCTTCTGACAATCTAAATGAGATAACCACACATTTTAAGAAGGCTCATTTCTTTGCTGATCTTGGCTGGAGTTTATTTTTTCAACAGTATCGGCTGAGACATGGATCAAAGTGTAATAAAATTAAATAATATTCCTTTTCTGATCAAAATGTTGTCACTTCTTTACTTATGAAAGGAATACTATTTAATTTTACTCAAGAAAAGCATAAGCATTATTGTTTTAAACTATTTGTATTATATACAGAACTCAACTATCAATTTAAATGCATTTAAATGGGCACCAGGAGACCTGAAATTATTGTATTTCATTATTGCTAAAAACAACATAACATGTATATATTTTTACATGAATTTCACAAATGTGAAAACAAGTAGTTCATGAATAATTTTGTATTATTCACTAACATACATTTCTTAGAGGGTACCTGTAGTGAACTGGAACTGAATATAGACTTATTTCGATAGAAAATATGTTTCCAAATATTTGTGTCACATTTTACAGCCCCTCCCATTGTTGTGATGGGCTATTTTGATGCACAAAGTGTTCAAACCATGAAAAGTTTCAGTGCACTCCGTTGTAAACATAGTGATGTGACACGACCGCGTTGATTTCCGCAATTGACACAGATATCATAAATGAAGAGAATAATTCTAGCACAATACAGTGGTATGTGTATGAGCAATTATTGTTAGACTACAGTAGTCTAACCTCTTCACGCAGCGAAAGTGATGATTCAGGTGAGGATAGCTTCCAGTTCGTTTTAGCAACACTCAGTGGATAAACCCACCCACAATTCTCTGTGATTGGTTGGAAATATGAACGTTGACTGTACAGTAATTCTCCAGATTTGCACAGCACTGTAAAGCCGCTTTTTAATGCTACTGGTCATTCAACATTCCCTTTAGTCACATCAAGTGGCATTGTACTGTAATAAGTTAGATACGGCAGTAACACAACAGCCTGCATAAAAATACAGTATTCTGTTACCGGTGCGACAATGCTCTGGGGAAAAAAATGGGACGAAATGAGCGTCCCAAGAAAGGTTCTGGGACCAGTGTTCCAAACGTGGGACTGTCCCGTCCATAACGGGACATCTGGTCACCTTATCGAACAGGTATTAATAACAATTACTGTACCTTTAGTAATGTATAGAATAAAGTTAACATACACAAGGACTTAGTACACAAGTACCTACTGATTTATGTATAGCTAGTAACCTGTTCTATCACATTAAGCATACAAAATTACAAAGCTTTACAAATCATTAAATTAATGCACCTCAGTAAAACTTACAGATAAACTTATAATGAAAACACCTACAGTTAAGGTAATGAAATACTCTAATTGTACGTACCATATACCAAACTTTGAAAATCAAAGAAGATAATTTAGTACAACTTTGACACATTACAGAACTTTAGGAATCATTAAACTTCAAACATTCAGTAAAATGTTTCTATACTTTGATACTTGCTGTTCAGGCATTGTAATACCGTGCAATTGAAATTAATATAATTAAAGACCTTAGCTGCTCAATAACATAGACAGGATCTGTGTTAATCAAGGCACAATAGGGACTAACTTAAAAAGCTAACTTGGCTGGTGGCACTTCCGAGATATCATTTAAAAAAAAACTAGCCATGGTCCAGGAACTTAAATAAAATGTTAATTATTAGACACATACCATGTGTCTAATAAGTAATCCATAAGATTGTTTATTTTATTTCTGAGTAATAAATAACTCTGCTGTTAACTTGCTGTGCACACTGCTAGAGTTCAATAAATAATAATAATAATAATAAATGCAGGGATGCACAATTGTCTTGCTAACTTCGAATGTTTCCCCCAAAACGCTGGCCAGCTGGCCAGTCTGTACAGAGCGCAGGCGATTCTTTTGCAAGTGGCTATTGCAGGGTGCTGACTTGGTCATTCTAAAATGTGCTGGCCAGTGCATTTTTGTAAAGTGATGTTCCACATTAACTTCGCACCCTGAGGAGCCCTCCATTAGGGTGCTGTTACTGTTTTCTACTGCACAGCAACATTAATGTATGCGAGACATGTTGTGTGCAACATTGATGTGTGCGAGACATGTTGTGTGCAACATTGATGTGTGCGAGACATGTTGTGTGCAACATTGATGTGTGCAAGACATGTTGTGTGCAACATTGATGTGTGCGAGACATGTTGTGTGCAACATTGATGTGTGTAGAGAAAAGACTTTGATTAGAAAACAATTCAGTATCATCAGCAGAAGGGTACCCGATGAACCATTACAAGTTGAAGGTAAATGTAGGTTTTAAAGTGATTTTTTTAAAGAAATAATGAAAAAAATTATTTTCTAAGAGCGATAGTGCCCTCTCGATGAAGAACTCTACGGTGTGATAGTTGACCTTGACTTTCATTAGGGCCCTCGCCTTTGGCTCAGGACGCATAACTCCAGTCGCAGTCAAATAACACGTGGTATCAACGGGCACTATTGCTTAAATAAATCTCACACACACACACACACATATAACACTGCATAAACACTGCAGCTGACTGCTATATTTGACTGTTTTTGACAGTGGATAAACCTGTGGGTCATTTTCTAAACGTTTCACCCTTGGGAAATGTTTGTACTCTTAACTGTGAACATTCCTAAAGTGAACCTCTTTCATATTGCTGCAAAGGAATTGAGCAAAAAGTGGTGACGTTATTCTATCAGGAATTCAGCAAGAGCCTGGCCACACAAGTGGGGATGGAGCGAATAGGCCTGTTCACATGCACTACAATTCATGTATTTATTTATTTATTTATTTATTTATTTATTTATTTATTTATTCTTTTCAGTACTGTTCATTACTGTTTTTAGTGCTGCGCAAATCGATTATTTTGATCAGAGTTCTCCACAGAAATCAGGTGAGGGTCATTGGTGTTGATCAGGCGAATCAGGCGAAGTGAAACGAGTGAAGAAACAGCTGCTTGGATTTGTGATGATTGCTGCTTTACGTAGACTGAATATCATGCCACACAAATTCATACAGCTGTTTCTTCACTTTCTTCAATTAGCCTGATCCATACCAATAACCCTCGGCTGTGGCAAGATCAATATGAAACATCGAATAATCAGTTTGTGCAGCCCTGCTGTTCTTATATACTGTGTGCTAATGAACTGCAGCCTGAGGGTTACAAAGATTGTAATCTAGTATAAAAGGGACTGCTCGTGCTCAGACTAACTTTTTTGGGGGTACATTCAAATCTAAACCCTGTTTTCAACCAACCAAGAGGCCATTATAATATCAGGGGCTTATCTCCACCTACTCCCATTATAACATGGGAAATGTGACATTTCTTAACAGTATCTTTGGTCCGAAGTTTGTTCTGCTAAGAGTATTTTCGTTCTTCACTTCATATGGTAAATAGAAATATGCAGATATTTTGAATACAACGCTACAGATAAGCTACTGCATCCTGGTACATTCGCTGAAGGTCCAGTGGAGTAATTTCTGAAGTACAAAACATGTAAGTGAACTTCTCACCTGCAGTGTGGTGTTTGAAATACCTGCGTATTCCAAATTGTAGTACAAAGCAAAGAACCAAACGATCTTCCAACACGAGAAGACGAGCAATGGTAATGTGGATGGTGCTAATAAGAAATGAGGAGATGCCTTGGTCACCAAGGTTATTCTTTGTGCTTCTCCTTCCAGCTGCAAGCCTTTCAGCATGCCCTGAGCTCCAGCGACTGCTCCCGTAACGTCTATGTGAAGAAGAATGGCTTCACGCTGCACCGGAACCCCATTGCGCAGAGCACTGACGGGGCTCGTGGCAAGATCGGCTTCTCCGAGGGCCGCCACGCCTGGGAGGTTTGGTGGGAGGGGCCCCTGGGCACCGTGGCTGTCATCGGCCTCGCCACTGCAACGGCGCCCATGCAGTGCCAGGGCTACGTGGCCCTTCTGGGCAGTGATGACCAAAGCTGGGGATGGAACCTTGTGGACAACAACCTGCTGCACAACGGAGAGGTGAACGGCAGCTTCCCCCAGTGCAACAACGCACCCAAGTACCAGGTACAGGGAAAGGGATCCACAACCCGCAGGGTTTACAACAAACACTTGCTCTGTATTCACACATCCTAGGCTTTTTTTTGCTTTTTTGTCAATTCTTACTTAGGAACGTTTGCCAGAAGAAAGGCTTTCTCCTACAGCAGTGCTGGTGCTCTGATTGAAATGAGTACTGTATTGTGGGAACAGGAAGCCAGTATTGTTGCAGAAGGGAGCGTGAGCCGGATACACTGCGATCCTTAGCAGCCGTTTTTTCTCCTGGCAAGCAAGTGGTCCTTAGTAAATGCTGAGAAATGTATTGGCCCCATGAGGTGTGATTAAAAACAACAGGTCCCTGGCAACAGAGATACAGGGTCATTCCAGCTCTGAATGGACAAAGAGGATTGTTCAGACCATTACATCTAGACCATTGGAGGGAGTCTGAACTACAGAACAAGTGATAATGTACATCCGTTTAGTTCCAAAGCCCCTGTGGATAAACAAAACGATACTAATGCTTTTTGATTAGGTCGTCCCCCACATGGGGGAAAAAAAAGTAGGTTAGAGGTCATCAAAATGGGCATTTTACCACTTTCAGACACGTTCCTTCCACCATGTGGGCTGCACATTTTTTCCATAGCCTGGAACACTTTTCTCCATCATGTGGTGTTTATCTATCGTTATTAACCACAAATGGAGCAAGCACCACTTACCCAGAATGTGGTAATCTTGAGCTGGAATGGCCCTACAGTGGAGTCATGCAGGTCACATTTTCACAATTATCTAGAGAACCATTTATCTAGTTGTGATGAGTTTCAGAATTTGGGTGTATTTTGAGGTATCTGTCCCTATTAATAATGTGTGTGGAATTGCAGTAACTGTCAAGCCCAAACACTGCATATTACGCCAGTGTGCGCTCGTAAATGGTTGTGAGCATAGATAGCCAGTGGGTCGGTGTTTGCTTATAACAATCTAATTGTGCCTGTTTCCTTCCACCCCATTAAAAAGGTAAATACAAAACAAATGTTCAAATTAATCCAACAAGCCTTTTGAAGAAACTACAGTGAGTCAAGCAGACAAATGTTTCAGGATACTGTACTTGCTGTACCAGCCAAAATGTATTTCTACTTGACTTTGTTTTCGAGCTCCTGGGTGTAAAGATTTTCTTGGCTCTGGAATTGAAGGATGTCCACTAATCTTCAGTCCTCCAGAGCTGCTGTGAGGAGTGGCTGTGGTGAGGGAACATAATTGGACATTCTGAATTAGGGGGTAAAATAATTAGACCCTCAAATTAAAAGAAAGAAATCTTATGTTGTGATATAGTTGTTTTGTACGTTAATAATTTTTATTTTAATTTAAGAAAAAATGTGTCAAACTGCAATTTGGTGTAAAAAGGCTTGATAAATGAAGTTGAATTAAAATAAATTCTCAAAGTCGCCTCCATCTTACAGAAAGCATCAGTGTAAATGAGAACCCAGCAACTTTTCGAGTCTTTGCCAGCTTCAACACTGGGTCAGATTAAGGCCAGTCGGCTAGAGCACAATTGAAAAGAACACGACGATTGCATTATATACATCTAAAGTTATCCTACTGAGATAAAAATTAACAGACATTATTTGGCAAAATTCTGAAGAGTTTTGGAATCTGGGGCATAAGCAGTTGCCCATCGACCTGTCTTTAAAGTCGCCATGTCAGCCTTTTAGACAGTCTTGTTTTGAATGTTCCTTGCAGATCGGAGAAAGGATCCGGGTCATTCTGGACATGGAGGACAAGACACTGGCGTTTGAACGCGGGTACGAGTTCCTGGGCATTGCCTTCCGGAGCCTACCGAAGGCCTGCCTGTACCCAGCCGTGTCTGCCGTCTACGGGAACACAGAAGTGACCATGGTGTACCTGGGGAAGCCGCTGGACGGGTGAAGCCAGTTTTGGTGCCATGTGGTTAGAGGGACAGTGCCAAGGAATCTGCATGGGGCGATAAGAAACACAGCCTAGTTCAGCGCAGGACTGAGACCCAGCGGGCTCAGGGGAGGGGCTGGGGCTGGGGGCAGGGGCCTGGTGCCTGGGGGTGTGAAGGGTGTTGACAGCAGTTTCAGCTGCTGAACTATTTTAAATTAGAACATGTCATCTTTTTTTTTTTTTTTTTTTTAAGAATTGTGCAGCTGTTTTTTTTTTTTTTTTTAATCAAAGAAAGGCCAAATTAATTGTGGCAAAGTGTAAAAGGTTGATTACGCTATGTTGGTCCCTGATACACACAGACATGTAAAATGCAGAGGGACATTATACTGTGCCGTAAAGTTCTGCAGTGGTAACTGTCATGACGTAGCACATTCGCAGTAAATGGATAATATTTGGTTTACCACTGCACGTTAAAATGAGGTAACATGGGCAACATATGTGCCACCCCCAGTCGTTCTACATTCATTCATCTGTAACAACACTTGTTGGAGTTTGATATATACACAGCGTCCTGGATAAAATGTTGGACCTCTACCCAACCATCCAAATATATTTTGGGGCAGCCTTTATTTAAAGACACGGGGCCATCCCACTACAAGCCCCAGGAATAAGTTTCCATTCTTCTTTTTGACTGGGCAGTCCAGTTATCTCTGACAGTTGTTTTTCGAGGTCAGGTGAACTCACTGGTCTGTCTCCCTTTCGCTCTTCCCACTAACACAGCACTGACTATCCCACCCTGTTCAAAATTAGACTTGCTACCATCTGGGCTTTGCAAGTCAGAAGCGCAGGGCATGGTACAGTGCATTAGATGCTCTGTATTGGGGGTGGTTGAACACTTTGTCCAGGATACTGTGCGTGTTTCTGTATATCTATATATAGATATATACAGTCGCAGACAAAAGTATTGGCACCCTACAGTTAATATAAGATAATTCAAGAAAACTTTTGTGAACATAAGCCACTAATTAATAAAAATACAATATTTTTTAACAATATTTATAAATAAACAAAAACACTTAAGCAATTTCAAATATTTGTTCATGACAAAAGTATTGGCATCCCTGCTTTAGTATTTCATGAGTCCTCCTGCTTTTATTATGGCTTTCAGACATTTATTTTGTCTTGTTTTGAAATCTGGGCCCATTCTGTCTTGCATATTTCCTTCAGCTCAGACAGGTTGGATACACAATGCTTGGCTACAGTTTTTTTCAGATCAGTCCAAAGCATTTCTGTTGTATTAAGATCTGGGGATTGAGGGGCTCCCGAGTGGCGCATTCAGTAAAAGCACTCGCTACGTGCAGGATGCGCTCTATAGCCTGGACGTCGCCGATTCGAGTCTAGGCTATTCCACAGCCGACCGTGGACGGGAGTTCCCAGGGGCCGGCGCTCAATTGGCTGAGCGTCGTCCGGGGGGAGGGAGGGTTCGGTCGGCCAGGGTGTCCTCGGCTCACCGCGCACCAGCGACCCCTGTAGTCTGGCCGGGTGCCTGCGGGCTTGCCTGTAAGCTGCCCAGAGCTGCGTTGTCCTCTGACGCTGTAGCTCTGAGGCGGCTGCACGGTGAGTCTGCAGAGTGTAAAGAAGTGGGCGGCTGACGGCACATGCTTCGGAGGACAGCGTGTGTTCATCTTCGCCCCTCCTGAGTCAGCGCAGGGGTGGTAGCGGTGAGCTGAGCCTAAAAATAATTGGGCATTTCAAATTGGGGAGAAAATAATAAAAACTAATTGGCAACGACTAAATTTAAAAAAAAAAAAAAATCTGGGGATTGTGAAAGCCATTCCAGAAGTTTTATCTTCGTGTTCACTGCATTCACTCAATCTTCAATCACATGAATATCTCCAGTCCATGAACTGCTAAAACACCCCCATATCACAATCGAAGCACCTCCATGTTGAACTAAATGTATTTAACACATTTTCTTGAATGATCTTATATTAAGTTTAGGGTGCCAATACTTTTGTCTGCGACTGTATCTCGGTGCATGAGAGAATGTAGCCATTTTCAAACCGCTGCATTGAGGATATGTGTTTTTATCATTCATCTCATTCACAGGAATCAAACAGCAATTGAAGTTCTGCAGTGAGTTCACTCTTCATTTCTGTAAAGTAGCAACAAAGTAGGATCTGTTCAGTTGACCTTAATCATTTTATGCTACACGTGTATTTAAACTCAAGTAAGCCAGCCAGCCCAGAATAGTTTTGCAAGGTTGACATTTTAATCTATAGTGTCTTCTGCGTAACCGCCGTTTCAAAGTAAGTGTTTTTAAAATCACCCTTAAAATTCCTCTGCGTTAATCCACTTGTTCATCTTATCCTTTACACAAAGCAGGAATTGCAAACAGCACTCCCAATTCATTTCTGTGTGAGCCAGTCCAGTTTTACTATGAACTGACCGTGAGAATGTCCCTGAGTAAGTTTTATTTGCATTTTGTAGTAAAGAGTTCAATGAACCGTGTCTAGTTTCATAAATTAAACACTTTCACAGGATTAACAATCCAATGTCCTACTATTCATTACAATGATCAACCTTCTCTCTGCCCCCTGCCCTCCTAAGATGGGTTAGCACACCTTTACCTGCAGCCTCATGTGCTTGTTACCTAAAGACAGTATTTATCTAAGAGCTAGTAGCTTTAAATGACATTTTAAGGCTTTTTGCATGTTTTGAGCTCTCGGTTTCTGGAGCTTGCGTTTCCTCCTGCGCTTGCTCATTTTGGTTGTGGCTCTCTGTAGAGCATTCTTTTGTTTGACCGCTCGTTGAACCTGGAATGGAGAATTCAAGAGAAATTCCAAGTTCCAGAAACTTTGTAAAGACCTGGGCTTTTCCCAGGTCACACAAAGAAAAGAAAACCAATAAAACTCGTAACTACTCAGAACGGTCGCAAATATCATCAACAGAGAAGGTCATGTAAAAAATACTGTAACGATGGCAGGGTTTCCAGGGGAAAAAACGAATAAGTCTCACCTTTTTCTCACGCTGTTTTGGTCGTACCTTTTAGGTAATTAATATTAAAATATTGGGGGTGGTATATTTAAATATTTCTGCCTGAGCTCCACTTTGGCCTTGCGTGACAACTGATATCGTGCAGCTTTCTTAAACTGGGTTTCCACGGCGTGTTTAGGTTGTGTTAATTTTGCGGTCCATTTATTAATTCTCGTCAGGCTCGCCAGGTCTAATTAATTTTTTCACGCGCAGTTAATTTTAGACGCAGCTGTTTAAAAGTATTTTTTTCACAGTCAAACGGGTTTAAATGGCCCTGCATATCAACAAAGCACTCACTAGGGATCTCCAGCCCGCCCCACCCTTTCGTTTGCTATCGCTTTCACATATGCTACCAAATAAAAAATAATAATAATAGTCGTACATACCGATCAATGCGTCTCCTGAATACTCGTTTTATCACCAAACTCCTCAATAATGCAATCCAAGTCATTATTTTATTGCTATAACATCTCAAAAAGCTCTGCAAATGTCCGTGATAGTCTCTGTGCGCTGATACTGTACTTCCAGCTTGTTTCCATACGACCGCCCCATCTGATGCCAATGGGGTACTATGACTATTCATGAGATCGCCTTTTTTTTTTTTTTTATCGGCTTGTCTCGCTCCTTTCGCTCCCACTCGGCCACTGAATGGTTTTCTCGGCTTTTTCCGTTGAAAACCGACTTTTTCGTTTTTGCGTTTTTAAAATGATGTCGGACAGGGTCCGACAAAGGACCTGACGGGAATAATTGTAATGTCGGACCCAGTCCGACAAAGGACCGCAAAGGGTTAAAGAACCACAAGTGGCCACCAAACAAATATAAGAAAAAAAGCTTAGGAAACAAAAACAAAGAGTCAACCCAATGTTATACAAATCCAGTATAATACAGTTTCTCAGCAGATGTTAATCCACCCAGTTCCCTTTGTGGAACCCAGTTCCCTTTGTGGAACTTTGTTGTGTAAGTCTTGAAGCAAGTTGATGTTAAGCCATGTATTTGTCTTTTTGAAAAAAATTGTGAAACCAACAGTTTTTTTTCTTTTGCATGTTTCCGTTCTTCTGACCCTAGGTGATCGCTCAAGCCTGGTGCAGTTGGTAGCCCGCAGCTAGAATACAGGAGACCAGCTATGCTAGTTTAGTACACTTTCGGGTACAAACGTGACTTTTTTCAGCCCTTGATAGATACCTGCGATAGATGCTACTTAAGGTTAGTGTACAAGGAATTGCATCTTATTGCTAAGGGACAGAAAAGTATGTCCTTTTGTGCTTTGCAAAGGGCTTCATTATTTATTTATTTATTTATTTATTTATTTATTGCAAAGGGCTACATTGCTTATAAAACAACTAAACTATAAAGTACTATCATTTTATGAGTCAAATAGCAATCGTTTGAAACAGTGAATAAATGGTGTCACATAAATACTGAATGAAGAGGTCTCTAAACCATTTGTACTGTATGCTTATTTGTTTTCCTATTTGATCAAAGAACTTGCCAGGGCTACTTCCAGCAGATAACATTATCTAGGATAATAAACAATCACTTGGTATGGCCTTCACTTCTAGTAGAAAGTTGCGCGAGGTTACAAACAGGATCTTCAGTGCTGAAGCTTTTTAGAGAAATGGAGAGAGAATATGGAGTTTCTAAACTGCATGGAAACCCTGCCAATCTTGATGAAGAAATGTGCTCTTCTAAGCTCATAGTAAAACTGGAATGGATCAAACTGCTCTGCAATTGGAGTCACTCAAATGGGGTTTCCCTGGCATTTTAAAGGCAAAAATAACCGAATGCACTGTTTGTTACAACCACCACTTAGATCAATTGAATAGGTTCCCTGAGTGTTTTACCCTGAAAATGTGAGAAACGTGCTTGTGCAGTTAGTTATCCCCCCACAATATATATATTATATATGTAAGCACCTCAAATACCTCGAAATGTAGGCTGGTATATAGATGTATTGCATTTTATTCATGTTCCACTAAAGAAAAGCTCTAGTGTTTGAAATTAGTTTTTATTAGATTTGTTCTTTTAAAAATCCCACCTTATTCAGAAGCGAATACAAATGTACACAGTCCTAGTGAATTCAAGCAATGCTTCTATTCCAGCACAGAATTTGATCAGTTAATGCTGCTGCCATATCGTAGCTAATTTAGATTCCATTTTAATTATGGCGCCTCTATTCTTATAGCAATTGTGATAACAGTAGCTGATGTTGTATGCATTGCTACATTACATAATAGCACATGGTCATCACATGTTTCGTTTTTGTACTTTGTAAAAGGTGGAATAATGTTAGCAGCATCTTTTTTTATTATTGTTTCATTATGGAGGTAAATACTAAAGCATTTAGGGCCAACTTATTTTTATTTGCACAACAGTAGTATAGTTTAGTCCGTGCCAAAAGAAACAGTATGAAAACCTTTACTAGCAGTTCTGTAGTGTCTTCATGATACAGCCTTGTTATAAAACTGTGGCCCTTTTACTCTCAGACTTTACTGAACAATTAATCACATTTATTAGAAGTAATAACTCTAGCTTTTATCAGGCTTTTCACCCAGAAATGGTGCACTCGACTTTTAAAATGTAAGGGGAATACACTATCTGGATTTAGACCTAAATAATGAATGTCTTTCAATGCTGAAATGTAGCCTTATAACCTGGGGTCTGATTTTTCCACTGTTGGCAAATCTCTCATGTAATACATTTACTTTGGAGGGGACAGTTTGCCAGTGATTTGCTCATAGGGGAAACATAACGTTTTAACATATTATTGTAAGTTCTGTCCCCACTTACAAATCTGTTAAGAATGTTGTCTCACACACTGATAACGTAATCAAATTGTTAACAGGAAACTGTACAGTACTGCCTGGTAACATGAAAAGCTACCAGGCAAATGTGAACAGCTAACAATGGCTTACTTAAATAAATAGTTCAGGATCTTCAATCAAGAACAGCTGGCTAGTCTGCATCCAAAATAAATAAAACCAATAGGTAGAATATTTAGAAGTTTTCAGTCAAATTGCTTCAGTCTTTTTAGACGTCGGCATGACTTTTAATCTTGAAGTCGCTCAAGAGATGAATCTTGGCCATTTCCACCTGACACTAACCTAATTCCCAGGTAATTGTATATAACTAAATCAAATGGTCTTGCATATGAGCTTCATCCACGTTATTTTCACATATCCAAACCCAGTTCATCTTATCCTTTACACAAAGCAGGAATTGCAAACAGCACTCCCAATTCATTTCTGTGTGAGCCAGTCCAGTTTTACTATGAACTGACCGTGAGAATGTCCCTGAGTAAGTTTTATTTGCATTTTGTAGTAAAGAGTTCAATGAACCGTGTCTAGTTTCATAAATTAAACACTTTCACAGGATTAACAATCCAATGTCCTACTATTCATTACAATGATCAACCTTCTCTCTGCCCCCTGCCCTCCTAAGATGGGTTAGCACACCTTTACCTGCAGCCTCATGTGCTTGTTACCTAAAGACAGTATTTATCTAAGAGCTAGTAGCTTTAAATGACATTTTAAGGCTTTTTGCATGTTTTGAGCTCTCGGTTTCTGGAGCTTGCGTTTCCTCCTGCGCTTGCTCATTTTGGTTGTGGCTCTCTGTAGAGCATTCTTTTGTTTGACCGCTCGTTGAACCTGGAATGGAGAATTCAAGAGAAATTCCAAGTTCCAGAAACTTTGTAAAAGACCTGGGCTTTTCCCAGGTCACACAAAGAAAAGAAAACCAATAAAACTCGTAACTACTCAGAACGGTCGCAAATATCATCAACAGAGAAGGTCATGTAAAAAAAATACTGTAACGATGGCAGGGTTTCCAGGGGAAAAAAACGAATAAGTCTCACCTTTTTCTCACGCTGTTTTGGTCGTACCTTTTAGGTAATTAATATTAAAATATTGGGGGGGGGGGGGTGGTATATTTAAATATTTCTGCCTGAGCTCCACTTTGGCCTTGCGTGACAACTGATATCGTGCAGCTTTCTTAAACTGGGTTTCCACGACGTGTTTAGGTTGTGTTAATTTTGCGGTCCATTTATTAATTCTGCGTCAGGCTCGCCAGGTCTAATTAATTTTTTCACGCGCAGTTAATTTTAGACGCGCTGTTTAAAAGTATTTTTTTTCACAGTCAAACGGGTTTAAATGGCCCTGCATATCAACAAAGCACTCACTAGGGATCTCCAGCCCGCCCACCCTTTCGTTTGCTATCGCTTTCACATATGCTACCAAATAAAAATAATAATAATAATAGTCGTACATACCGATCAATCGTCTCCTGAATACTCGTTTTATCACCAAACTCCTCAATAATGCAATCCAAGTCATTATTTTATTGCTATAACATCTCAAAAAGCTCTGCAAATGTCCGTGATAGTCTCTGTCGCTGATACTGTACTTCCAGCTTGTTTCCATACGACCGCCCCATCTGATGCCAATGGGGTACTATGACTATTCATGAGATACGCCTTTTTTATTTTTTTTATCGGCTTGTCTCGGCTCCTTTCGTTCCCACTCGGCCACTGAATGGTTTTCTCGGCTTTTTCCGTTGAAAAACCGACTTTTTTGCGTTTTTTGCGTTTTTAAAATGATGTCGGACAGGGTCCGACAAAGGACCTGACGGGAATAATTGTAATGTCGGACCCAGTCCGACAAAGGACCGCAAAGGGTTAAAGAACCACAAGTGGCCACCAAACAAATATAAGAAAAAAAGCTTAGGAAACAAAAACAAAGAGTCAACCCAATGTTATACAAATCCAGTATAATACAGTTTCTCAGCAGATGTTAATCCACCCAGTTCCCTTTGTGGAACCCAGTTCCCTTTGTGGAACTTTGTTGTGTAAGTCTTGAAGCAAGTTGATGTTAAGCCATGTATTTGTCTTTTTGAAAAAAATTGTGAAACCAACAGTTTTTTTTCTTTTGCATGTTTCCGTTCTTCTGACCCTAGGTGATCGCTCAAGCCTGGTGCAGTTGGTAGCCCGCAGCTAGAATACAGGAGACCAGCTATGCTAGTTTAGTACACTTTCGGTACAAAGCGTGACTTTTTCAGCCCTTGATAGATACCTGCGATAGATGCTACTTAAGGTTAGTGTACAAGGAATTGCATCTTATTGCTAAGGGACAGAAAAGTATGTCCTTTTGTGCTTTGCAAAGGGCTTCATTATTTATTTATTTATTTATTTATTTATTTATTGCAAAGGGCTACATTGCTTATAAAACAACTAAACTATAAAGTACTATCATTTTATGAGTCAAATAGCAATCGTTTGAAACAGTGAATAAATGGTGTCACATAAATACTGAATGAAGAGGTCTCTAAACCATTTGTACTGTATGCTTATTTGTTTTCCTATTTGATCAAAGAACTTGCCAGGGCTACTTCCAGCAGATAACATTATCTAGGATAATAAACAATCACTTGGTATGGCCTTCACTTCTAGTAGAAAGTTGCGCGAGGTTACAAACAGGATCTTCAGTGCTGAAGCTTTTTAGAGAAATGGAGAGAGAATATGGAGTTTCTAAACTGCATGGAAACCCTGCCAATCTTGATGAAGAAATGTGCTCTTCTAAGCTCATAGTAAAACTGGAATGGATCAAACTGCTCTGCAATTGGAGTCACTCAAATGGGGTTTCCCTGGCATTTTAAAGGCAAAAATAACCGAATGCACTGTTTGTTACAACCACCACTTAGATCAATTGAATAGGTTCCTGAGTGTTTTACCCTGAAAATGTGAGAAGCGTGCTTGTGCAGTTAGTTATCCCCCACAATATATATATTATATATGTAAGCACCTCAAATACCTCGAAATGTAGGCTGGTATATAGATGTATTGCATTTTATTCATGTTCCACTAAAGAAAAGCTCTAGTGTTTGAAATTAGTTTTTATTAGATTTGTTCTTTTAAAAATCCCACCTTATTCAGAAGCGAATACAAATGTACACAGTCCTAGTGAATTCAAGCAATGCTTCTATTCCAGCACAGAATTTGATCAGTTAATGCTGCTGCCATATCGTAGCTAATTTAGATTCCATTTTAATTATGGCGCCTCTATTCTTATAGCAATTGTGATAACAGTAGCTGATGTTGTATGCATTGCTACATTACATAATAGCACATGGTCATCACATGTTTCGTTTTTGTACTTTGTAAAGGTGGAATAATGTTAGCAGCATCTTTTTTATTATTGTTTCATTATGGAGGTAAATACTAAAGCATTTAGGGCCAACTTATTTTTATTTGCACAACAGTAGTATAGTTTAGTCCGTGCCAAAAGAAACAGTATGAAAACCTTTACTAGCAGTTCTGTAGTGTCTTCATGATACAGCCTTGTTATAAAACTGTGGCCCTTTTACTCTCAGACTTTACTGAACAATTAATCACATTTATTAGAAGTAATAACTCTAGCTTTTTATCAGGCTTTTCACCCAGAAATGGTGCACTCGACTTTTAAAATGTAAGGGGAATACACTATCTGGATTTAGACCTAAATAATGAATGTCTTTCAATGCTGAAATGTAGCCTTATAACCTGGGGTCTGATTTTTCCACTGTTGGCAAATCTCTCATGTAATACATTTACTTTGGAGGGGACAGTTTGCCAGTGATTTGCTCATAGGGGAAACATAACGTTTTAACATATTATTGTAAGTTCTGTCCCCACTTACAAATCTGTTAAGAATGTTGTCTCACACACTGATAACGTAATCAAATTGTTAACAGGAAACTGTACAGTACTGCCTGGTAACATGAAAAGCTACCAGGCAAATGTGAACAGCTAACAATGGCTTACTTAAATAAATAGTTCAGGATCTTCAATCAAGAACAGCTGGCTAGTCTGCATCCAAAATAAATAAAACCAATAGGTAGAATATTTAGAAGTTTTCAGTCAAATTGCTTCAGTCTTTTTAGACGTCGGCATGACTTTTAATCTTGAAGTCGCTCAAGAGATGAATCTTGGCCATTTCCACCTGACACTAACCTAATTCCCAGGTAATTGTATATAACTAAATCAAATGGTCTTGCATATGAGCTTCATCCACGTTATTTTCACATATCCAAACCCAGTTCATCTTATCCTTTACACAAAGCAGGAATTGCAAACAGCACTCCCAATTCATTTCTGTGTGAGCCAGTCCAGTTTTACTATGAACTGACCGTGAGAATGTCCCTGAGTAAGTTTTATTTGCATTTTGTAGTAAAGAGTTCAATGAACCGTGTCTAGTTTCATAAATTAAACACTTTCACAGGATTAACAATCCAATGTCCTACTATTCATTACAATGATCAACCTTCTCTCTGCCCCCTGCCCTCCTAAGATGGGTTAGCACACCTTTACCTGCAGCCTCATGTGCTTGTTACCTAAAGACAGTATTTATCTAAGAGCTAGTAGCTTTAAATGACATTTTAAGGCTTTTTTGCATGTTTTGAGCTCTCGGTTTCTGGAGCTTGCGTTTCCTCCTGCGCTTGCTCATTTTGGTTGTGGCTCTCTGTAGAGCATTCTTTTGTTTGACCGCTCGTTGAACCTGGAATGGAGAATTCAAGAGAAATTCCAAGTTCCAGAAACTTTGTAAAAGACCTGGGCTTTTCCCAGGTCACACAAAGAAAAGAAAACCAATAAAACTCGTAACTACTCAGAACGGTCGCAAATATCATCAACAGAGAAGGTCATGTAAAAAAAATACTGTAACGATGGCAGGGTTTCCAGGGGAAAAAACGAATAAGTCTCACCTTTTTCTCACGCTGTTTTGGTCGTACCTTTTAGGTAATTAATATTAAAATATTGGGGGGGGGGGGTGGTATATTTAAATATTTCTGCCTGAGCTCCACTTTGGCCTTGCGTGACAACTGATATCGTGCAGCTTTCTTAAACTGGGTTTCCACGGCGTGTTTAGGTTGTGTTAATTTTGCGGTCCATTTATTAATTCTCGTCAGGCTCGCCAGGTCTAATTAATTTTTTCACGCGCAGTTAATTTTAGACGCAGCTGTTTAAAAGTATTTTTTTCACAGTCAAACGGGTTTAAATGGCCCTGCATATCAACAAAGCACTCACTAGGGATCTCCAGCCCCGCCCCACCCTTTCGTTTGCTATCGCTTTCACATATGCTACCAAATAAAAAATAATAATAATAATAGTCGTACATACCGATCAATCGTCTCCTGAATACTCGTTTTATCACCAAACTCCTCAATAATGCAATCCAAGTCATTATTTTATTGCTATAACATCTCAAAAAAGCTCTGCAAATGTCCGTGATAGTCTCTGTGCGCTGATACTGTACTTCCAGCTTGTTTCCATACGACCGCCCCATCTGATGCCAATGGGGTACTATGACTATTCATGAGATACGCCTTTTTTTTATTTTTTTTTTTTATCGGCTTGTCTCGGCTCCTTTCGTTCCCACTCGGCCACTGAATGGTTTTCTCGGCTTTTTCCGTTGAAAACCGACTTTTTGCGTTTTTGCGTTTTTAAAATGATGTCGGACAGGGTCCGACAAAGGACCTGACGGGAATAATTGTAATGTCGGACCCAGTCCGACAAAGGACCGCAAAGGGTTAAAGAACCACAAGTGGCCACCAAACAAATATAAGAAAAAAGCTTAGGAAACAAAAACAAAGAGTCAACCCAATGTTATACAAATCCAGTATAATACAGTTTCTCAGCAGATGTTAATCCACCCAGTTCCTTTGTGGAACCCAGTTCCCTTTGTGGAACTTTGTTGTGTAAGTCTTGAAGCAAGTTGATGTTAAGCCATGTATTTGTCTTTTGAAAAAATTGTGAAACCAACAGTTTTTTTCTTTTGCATGTTTCCGTTCTTCTGACCCTAGGTGATCGCTCAAGCCTGGTGCAGTTGGTAGCCCATAGCTAGAATACAGGAGACCAGCTATGCTAGTTTAGTACACTTTCGGTACAAAGCGTGACTTTTTCAGCCCTTGATAGATACCTGCGATAGATGCTACTTAAGGTTAGTGTACAAGGAATTGCATCTTATTGCTAAGGGACAGAAAAGTATGTCCTTTTGTGCTTTGCAAAGGGCTTCATTATTTATTTATTTATTTATTTATTTATTTATTGCAAAGGGCTACATTGCTTATAAAACAACTAAACTATAAAGTACTATCATTTTATGAGTCAAATAGCAATCGTTTGAAACAGTGAATAAATGGTGTCACATAAATACTGAATGAAGAGGTCTCTAAACCATTTGTACTGTATGCTTATTTGTTTTCCTATTTGATCAAAGAACTTGCCAGGGCTACTTCCAGCAGATAACATTATCTAGGATAATAAACAATCACTTGGTATGGCCTTCACTTCTAGTAGAAAGTTGCGGAGGTTACAAACAGGATCTTCAGTGCTGAAGCTTTTTAGAGAAATGGAGAGAGAATATGGAGTTTCTAAACTGCATGGAAACCCTGCCAATCTTGATGAAGAAATGTGCTCTTCTAAGCTCATAGTAAAACTGGAATGGATCAAACTGCTCTGCAATTGGAGTCACTCAAATGGGGTTTCCCTGGCATTTTAAAGGCAAAAATAACCGAATGCACTGTTTGTTACAACCACCACTTAGATCAATTGAATAGGTTCCTGAGTGTTTTACCCTGAAAATGTGAGAAGCGTGCTTGTGCAGTTAGTTATCCCCCACAATATATATATTATATATGTAAGCACCTCAAATACCTCGAAATGTAGGCTGGTATATAGATGTATTGCATTTTATTCATGTTCCACTAAAGAAAAGCTCTAGTGTTTGAAATTAGTTTTTATTAGATTTGTTCTTTTAAAAATCCCACCTTATTCAGAAGCGAATACAAATGTACACAGTCCTAGTGAATTCAAGCAATGCTTCTATTCCAGCACAGAATTTGATCAGTTAATGCTGCTGCCATATCGTAGCTAATTTAGATTCCATTTTAATTATGGCCTCTATTCTTATAGCAATTGTGATAACAGTAGCTGATGTTGTATGCATTGCTACATTACATAATAGCACATGGTCATCACATGTTTCGTTTTGTACTTTGTAAAGGTGGAATAATGTTAGCAGCATCTTTTTTATTATTGTTTCATTATGGAGGTAAATACTAAAGCATTTAGGGCCAACTTATTTTTATTTGCACAACAGTAGTATAGTTTAGTCCGTGCCAAAAGAAACAGTATGAAAACCTTTACTAGCAGTTCTGTAGTGTCTTCATGATACAGCCTTGTTATAAAACTGTGGCCCTTTTACTCTCAGACTTTACTGAACAATTAATCACATTTATTAGAAGTAATAACTCTAGCTTTTTATCAGGCTTTTCACCCAGAAATGGTGCACTCGACTTTTAAAATGTAAGGGGAATACACTATCTGGATTTAGACCTAAATAATGAATGTCTTTCAATGCTGAAATGTAGCCTTATAACCTGGGGTCTGATTTTTCCACTGTTGGCAAATCTCTCATGTAATACATTTACTTTGGAGGGACAGTTTGCCAGTGATTTGCTCATAGGGGAAACATAACGTTTTAACATATTATTGTAAGTTCTGTCCCCACTTACAAATCTGTTAAGAATGTTGTCTCACACACTGATAACGTAATCAAATTGTTAACAGGAAACTGTACAGTACTGCCTGGTAACATGAAAAGCTACCAGGCAAATGTGAACAGCTAACAATGGCTTACTTAAATAAATAGTTCAGGATCTTCAATCAAGAACAGCTGGCTAGTCTGCATCCAAAATAAATAAAACCAATAGGTAGAATATTTAGAAGTTTTCAGTCAAATTGCTTCAGTCTTTTTAGACGTCGGCATGACTTTTAATCTTGAAGTCGCTCAAGAGATGAATCTTGGCCATTTCCACCTGACACTAACCTAATTCCCAGGTAATTGTATATAACTAAATCAAATGGTCTTGCATATGAGCTTCATCCACGTTATTTTCACATATCCAAACCCAGTTACACAGTAATGAG
This sequence comes from Acipenser oxyrinchus oxyrinchus, assembly GCA_030684275.1. Lineage (NCBI taxonomy): Eukaryota > Metazoa > Chordata > Actinopteri > Acipenseriformes > Acipenseridae > Acipenser > Acipenser oxyrinchus. The sequence continues at coordinate 17,046,885 of CM060254.1, read as the reverse complement.
TATAATCTGCACAGCACAGGGATTTATTGAGGAATCCTTCAGAAAGCCACCAGCACACAACTAGAACACTTTCTTTTAATCACCTGAACTAGGATTTTTAAAACGTATATATGAGAGGCTCGTCCATTCAATTCCTTCCTTGTTTTTTCACAACTTGTTCTTGAGGTCCGTCGCATCACATTTAAACAGTAGTCCATCTCGTGTAGAAGGGTCTCAGTGACTGGCTTCTAATCATGTCAGTCATGTATGGCAGCAGCTGATTGGTTTATAGGCAGGGGAAAAGATAAGATTTGGCAGGCAGTTTTCCAGCAGAAAAACACTACAGCTGAGTTAACCTAAAACACATTAACAGGGCAGGGGAATGTGATCTTGCCACAGTCAAATCAATTCCACATTTTAACAGGTTGTATTTTAAACAGGAGTTGTGTAATTCTGCCAACTACAGGTGTCATATTCACCGACAATGGCCAATAGAAATATTTGGGATTTTTAAAAATGTTTTTTTTAAATAATACAGAATGGTTAAACTAAACATAACACTGTCAATAGGAACACCGTGAGCAGCCAACAATGTGGCCATTCCTGTAGGATTCCCAGTCTCAGGGAAAATGGTGTTGGAGCTGGGAATCTGCAGCCTTGTCTGTGAAGCCTGTCCATGGAGCGGAGTGGGTGATCGATGCACTACTAGACGCTTACTGTTTTTAACGTGTGCAGTCAGTTGTTTTTAGTGCATTTTTATTTTGTACATTTCATGAAGTATATCAGTGTTCAGTGTGAATATAATTAGGGCTTCTGATTTTCGTTTTTTTTAATTTTTAAAATTTAGTCGCTAATTAGTGTTTTTTTATTTTATTTTTTATTCTCTCCCCAATTTAGTAGTGTCCAATTATTTTGTTTAGCTCAGCTCACCTTACCACCCCTGCGCTGACTCGGGAGGCGAGAGCGAACACGCTGTTCTCTGAAGCATGTGCCGTTAGCCGCCTGCTTTTTTACATACTGCAGACTCACCATGCAGCCACACAGAGCTACAGTGTCGGAGGACCACGCAGTCCTGGGCAGCTTACAGGCAAGCCTGCAGGCGCCCGGCCGGACTACAGGGGTCGCTGGTGTCGCGGTGGCGAAGGACACCCTGGCCAACCTAACCCTCCCTCGCCCCGGGCGGCGCGCAGCCAATTATGCCCCGCCCCCTGGGAGCTCCCATCCTCGGTCGGCAAAGGAATAGCCTGGACTCGAACCGGCGACGTCCAGACTATTGATTTTAACTTTTAACAGATAAAAACTGATAAAACACAGCTGATACAAAAAAATAAAATGAAATGGGTGTATAGCCAATAAACACCAGAAAAACCCTGGAAATGGTTACTCAATTCACGTTGACTTCGCCCCTTTCCTCCGTGAAAAAAATTAAATAAAATGCCTACAAAAGCATAAATAAATTCCAGTGGAGTTGGGCAATGTCCCTCCTTCCTGAAAAATTAAAACTGAAAAATGAAATTAATAAAACAGAAAAACAGAAGCCCTATATATAATATATGCACTTCAGTGAATTATATGGTCAAATAAATCAATAATTTATGCAAACCTGCTTTTAAAATAAACTCAATAAAAGTATCAAAGATGTCTGTGTAATTTGTTATATTTAAGTAGCCTGGACACACTGGAGTTGTGGGTTTTGTCTGTCTCTGTCTTCATTTCAATTAGATAAGCAGTCTGATTGTACAACTGCTGTGTGATTTGGGGCCCAGAAAGTGTTTAGTTAAGTCAGTATTTAGTTGTTTTTGATAGAAAAGAAAAGGGAATTCATTAAATACTGTAAATAAATATGTCCTTTACTTTTATAGTTTAACATGATCTTCTGTTTGAACACTATAATACATACAAATATATTAACTTAGATTAAACAAATGAGCACTTTTTACATAAGAAGGAAGAGACACTGACTTATGAACCCAAATGGTCATAATATGCAATTAAATGTGGCTTTAATTATAGGGACACAGGTCCCCCTTTCATTTTCAAAATATGTTATTATTTTTATTTATTATTAACATAATTTCACTAGATCACTATAGATAAAACAAACAAAAACATCACCTGCAGCTTTACTTCCAGTGCTGTAGGTCACACTCACTGATTGCTGCTGGACCAGTGCAGTTAGGTTCACCACAGTACATCAAGATTTTTATTTTTCCCAAATTCACCCCAATGACTTGGAAACATCTAATTAGTGCCCCATGCGCATTGATGTTTCACCACTAGAGGCTGCTGTTGTTTTGCAGTCATTGAAGGGAATATTTCTGCTTTCTTTTTCATGGTCTCCAGGTTTGTGCTGACAAATGCAACTTGTTTATTTACTTCGATTTGTATCCTGGAAAACAAAACTGTTATCTGTCTGTATCTCTTGCAGTGTATCCAGAGACCTGCTAACCTTATTGTGATGAATTTGGTTGACATTTTTTACCAAAAGTTCATACATCTGGGACAAAGAGCTAACAAGACTGGGGGTCACTGTTGGTGATAACACTTGGTAAGGACATTCTTAAAGATGATATAGCTTTATATTACATTTTTTCTTTCTTTTGTTTTTACTTTCCCCATCATTTGTATTCTGCTGAACACATTCTTATTGTAATTCCTCATATTGCATGCCTTTGTTTGATAAGTCTGTATTAAGGTGCTTTGACTATTGAGTTCAGCAGTACCATTTGTAAGCCCCACCTCACCTGGAAACTTCATCCAAAATAACTGATAACTAGATGGCTGATCACTAGCTGGTTCTCCTTATTATAAAAACATGTTGGTCATTCCAGCCTATGTTACATACAACTTTTATACATTGTCATGCAGTCTGATCCACTCACTGTGATTGAAAACATCATTACCAGCACATCGCAGTCCGATCCACTCACTGTGATTGAAAACATCATTACCAGCACATCGCAGTCTGATCCACTCACTGTGATTGAAAACATCATTACCAGTACATCGTCATGCAGTCTGATCCACTCACTGTGATTGAAAATATCATTACAATCACAGCGAGTGGATCAGACTGCGATGTACTGGTAATGATGTTTTCAATGACAGTACATCGCAGTCTGATCCACTCACTGTGATTGAAAACATCATTACCAGTACATCCCAGTCTGATCGACTCGCTGTGATTGAAAACATCATTACCAGTACATCGCAGTCTGATCCACTCGCTGTGGTTGAAAACATCATTACCAGTACATCGCAGTCTGATCCACTCACTGTGATTGAAACCATGTGACAGTCTGGCTTGCAGTGGTGATGTGTGATGACGTCACGGACCAGGAAGTAACTGAAACCAAAACAATGGATGGGCGGGTGAAGCTGAGTGCAACGGCACTCAGCGTATTTATTAATAAACAAACAAAACAAAAGATTTAAACAAAACACAAACCAAAGGGCACGAGGGCCAAACGAATAAACAGACAAACAAGTAAGTGGCGTGCTGGCTAAACCAGCACGTTTTATGTGTTTTATGTCGTCTATCGCTCTCTCTCCGCTCTCTCTCCGCTCTCCCGTACTCTCTACTCCAAAACTCCACACGCAGCACAGACAGCTGTCGGTTTGTTATACTCTGGCCGAGGGGTTAACTAGCTGTTAATTATCTTATTACCCCTCGGCCACAGTCTGCAGCGTTTGGTAAGGATGCATGACTGTCAGCTAGTTAAATAATCAGTAGCTGATCAGTCATGCATCCTCCGAGGTTTTAAATATAAATATAAAAGGCGGCGCTTTTACCCGCGCCACAAACAAAAATACAAATAATAATACATAGGGGCGGGACACTCCGCCACACATACCCCCCCTTGTGTGCAGCACACATGGCCTTTTCGGCCACCTCCCCCCCTTATTCCCTAAAGTCCTGGCTAGCAGTCCTGGCTAGCAGTCCCGGCGCAGGAACAGGGGCAGCAACGGGCCAAAGGTGGCGGCCACGGTGGGATGTCCTCCTCCCACCCAAACAACTGTAGCGTCCCAGTGGACCACGCACAGGCCGGCTCCTCTGGCCAGAAAAATTTTGTGGGTGGTCTCCAGACCTGCCCCCCCTTCTTCATGGCCGGCAGCTCCCCTCCGTGGGGCTCCGGCCACCCTCTCCTGCAGCGAAATTGCTGCGGGGAGCTGGTCTCCTGACCTCCCCCTTCTTCATGGCTGGCAGCTGCCCTTCATGGGGCTCCAGCCACAGTATTCCTGCAGCGAAAGTGCGGCTGGGGAGCTGATCTTCTGACCTTCCCCACTTCTTCGTGGCGGCAGCTGCCCTTCATGGGGTTCCAGCCATAGTATTTCCTGCGCGAAAGTGCGGCTGGGGAGCTGGTCTCCTGACCTCCCCCTTTTCCGTGGCCGGCCGCTCCCCTTCATGGGGCTCCAGCCACAGTATTTCCAGCCACATGGCAGGACTGGTAGCGACCCCAGGCAAAACAGGACCCTTGGGAGGCGGCGGCAGCAGCAGCGGACCCTCGGGAGGTGGCGGCAGCCGCGGACCCTCGGGAGGCGGCGGCAGCCGCAGCGGACCCTCGGGAGGCGGCGGCAGCAGCAGCGGACCCTCGGGAGGCGGCGGCAGCCGCAGCGGACCCTCGGGAGGCGGCGGCAGCAGCAGCGGACCCTCGGGAGGCGAACTCGGGAGGAGCCCCTGGCCATGGGCGGCAGCAGGAGCTCCACTTCTCCCTCGTACCCTGTAACTGGTGTCTCTCCAGGCGTCGCGGGCAACAGGCAGCCCCAGGCGATCGCGGAGCAACAGGCAGCCCCAGGCGTCTGAGACAGGCCTTCTTGGGCGGCGAGGCAGGCATCCTTGGGCGGCGAGGCAGGCATCCTTGGGCGGCGAGGCAGGCATCCTTGGGCGGCGAGGCAGGCATCCTTGGGCGGCGAGGCAGGCATCCTTGGGCGGCGAGGCAGGCATCCTTGGCGGCGAGGCAGGCATCCTTGGGCGGTCGAGGCAGGGCAGGAGCAGTCCTTCCCATGATGGTGGATGTGGAACCAGCAGGTATTCACCCTCTGCTGGTGGATGTGGAGATGGAACCAGCAGGTATTCACCCTCTGCTGGTGGAGGTGGGAGGGGCAAGCAGTCCTCCCATGGCGGTTGGGCGGAACCAGCAGGAATTCACCCTCTGCTGGTGGAGCTGGGAGCGGTAAGCAGTCCTCCCACGGCGGTTGAGGCAGAACCAGCAGGCATTCACCCTCTGCTGGTGGAGCTGGGAGCGGCAAGCAGTCCTCCCACGGCGGTTGGCCGGAACCAGCAGGTATTCACCCTCTGCTGGTGGAGGTGGGAGGGTCAAGCAATCCTCCCACAGCGGTTGAGGCGGAACCAGCAGGAATTCACCCTCTGCTGGTGGAGCTGGGAGCGGTAAGCAGTCCTCCCACAGCGCTTGAGACGGAACCAGCAGGCATTCACCCTCTGCTGGTGGAGGTGGGAGGGGCAAGCAGTCCTCCCACGGCGGTTGAGGCAGAACCAGCAGGTATTCACCCTCTGCTGGTGGGGCTGGGAGCGGCAAGCTGTTCTCCCACGGTGGTTGAGGCGGAACCAGCAGGCATTCACCCTCTGCTGGTGGAGGTGGGAGGGGCAAGCAATCCTCCCACGGCGGTTGAGGCGGAACCAGCAGGAATTCACCCTCTGCTGGTGGAGGTGGGAGGGGCAAGCAGTCCTCCCACTGTGGTGGAGACAGAGCAGCTCCTGCTGCTCAGCTCCTGGCGGTGGAGACAGAGGCAGCTCCTGCTGCTCTGCTCCTGGTGGTGGAGGCAGAAGCAGCAGGTATTCTTCCTCTGCTGCTGGAGGCCTGGGCGCTGGATGCACGGGCTCCCCACCTCTGGGCACTGGATGCACGGGCTCCCCCCCTCTGGGCGCTGGATGCACGGGCTCCCCCCCTCTGGGCGCTGGATGCACGGGCTCCCCCTCTGGCGCTGGATGCACGGGCTCCCCCTTCTGGGCTGGATGCACGGGCTCCCCCCTTCTGGGCTGGATGCTCGCGCTCCCCTTCTGGGCTGGATGCTCGCTCCCCCTTCTGGCGCTGGATGCTCGCGCTCCCCCTTCTGGCGCTGGATGCTCACGCTCCCCTTCTGGGCTGGATGCTCGCTCCCCTTCTGGGCGCTGGGCACAACGGGACTTCGGGCTCATCCCTTTCCTCATCTGTGTCCCGGTGGAGCCTCTGGGCAGCTTTCCTCCTCATGCCCATATCGATGGCAGTACGTACACCACTCCTCCATGGAGTCCTCCTGTGTACCCACCATGCGAGATCCCATGGCGGAGCTCAGGATCCATCCTCTGGCTTCCACTGTCCCTCTGTTGTGGGGGCTGGCCATTCCTCTCGCCTCCCTTTTTCTTCCCATTTTTTTTTTTTTTTTTTTTCCCCTTCACAAAAAACACTTTTTGAAAAAACAAAAAAACCCGTCCTTTTCCTGGTCCGGCTGTTGGAGGCGTTGTTTGTCCCACGCAGGACACCATATGTGACAGTCTGGCTTGCAGTGGTGATGTGTGATGACGTCACGGACCAGGAAGTAACTGAAACCAAAACAATGGATGGGCGGGTGAAGCTGAGTGCAACGGCACTCAGCGTATTTATTAATAAACAAACAAAACAAAAGACTTAAACAAAACACAAACCAAAGGGCACGAGGGCCAAACGAATAAACAGACAAACAAGTAAGTGGCGTGCTGGCTAAACCAGCACATTTTAGCAATTGTTTTATGTCGTCTATCGCTCTCTCTCGCTCTCCGTACTCTCTACTCCAAAACTCCACACGCAGCACAGACAGCTGTCGGTTGTTATACTCTGGCCGAGGGTTAACTGGCTGTTAATTATCTTATTACCCCTCGGCCACAGTCTGCAGCGTTTGGTAAGGATGCATGACTGTCAGCTAGTTAAATAATCAGTAGCTGATCAGTCATGCATCCTCACTGGATTTTAAATATAAATATAAAAGACGTGGCGCTTTTACCCGCACACAAACAAAATACAAATAATAATACATAGGGGCGGGACACTCTGCCACAAACCATCATTACCAGCACATCGCAGTCCGATCCTCTCACTGTGATTGAAAACATCATTACCAGTACATCACAGTCTGATCGACTCGCTGTGATTGAAAACATCATTACCAGTACAGCGCAGTCTGATCCACTCGCTGTGATTGAAAACATCATTACCAGTACATCGCAGTCCGATCCACTCACATCATTACCAGTACATCATCATGCAGTCTGATCCACTCGCTGTGATTGAAAACATCATTACCAGTACATCGTCATGCAGTCTGATCCACTCACTGTGATTGAAAACATCATTACCAGTACATCGTCATGCAGTCTGATCCACTCACTGTGATTGAAAACATCATTACCAGTACATCGCAGTCTGATCCACTCGCTGTGATTGATTGAAAACATCATTACCAGTACATCGTCATGCAGTCTGATCCACTCACTGTGGTTGAAAACATCATTACCAGTACATCGTCATGCAGTCTGATCCACTCACTGTGATTGAAAACATCATTACCAGTACATCGCAGTCTGATCCACTCCCTGTGATTGAAAACATCATTACCAGTAGATCGTCATGCAGTCTGATCCACTCACTGTGATTGAAAATATCATTACCAGTACATCGCAGTCTGATCCACTCCCTGTGATTGAAAACATCATTACCAGTAGATCGTCATGCAGTCTGATCCACTCACTGTGATTGAAAACATCATTACCAGTACATCGCAGTCTGATCCACTCACTGTGATTGAAAACATCATTACCAGTACATCGTCATGCAGTCTGATCCACTCACTGTGATGGAAAACATCATTACCAGTACATCGTCATGCAGTCTGATCCACTCGCTGTGATTGAAAACATCATTAACAGTACATCGCAGTCTGATCTACTCGCTGTGATTGAAAACATCATTACCAGTACATCGCAGTCTGATCCACTCGCTGTGATTGAAAACATCATTACCAATACATCGCAGTCTGATCCACTTGCTGTGATTGAAAACATCATTACCAGTACAGCGCAGTCTGATCCACTCCGTGTGATTGAAACCATCATTACCAGTACATCGTCATGCAGTCTGATCCACTCACTGTGATTGAAAACATCATTACCAGTACATCGTCATGCAGTCTGATCCACTCACTGTGATTGAAGACATCATTACCAGTACATCGTCATGCAGTCTGATCCACTCACTGTGATTGAAAACATCATTACCAGTACATCGTCATGCAGTCTGATCCACTCACTGTGATTGAAAACATCATTACCAGTACATCGTCATGCAGTCTGATCCACTCACTGTGATTGAAAACATCATTACCAGTACATCGTCATGCAGTCTGATCCACTCACTGTGATTGAAAACATCATGGAGCCACTCCCTGTGATTATTATTATTATTATTATTATTATTATTATTATTATTATTATTATTATTGTTTCTTAGCAGATGCCCTTATTCAGGGTGACTTACAATTGTTACAAGATATCGCATTATTTTACATACAAAAACATTATTTTTTACACATTATTTTTACATACAATTACCCATTTATACAGTTGGGTTTTTACTGGCGCAATCTAGGTAAAGTACCTTGCTCAAGGATACAGCAGCAGTGTCCCCCCACCTGGGATTGAACCCACGACCCTCCGGTCAAGAGTCCAGAGCCGTAACCACTACTCCACACTGCTGATTGAAAACATCATTACCAGTACCTCGCAGTCCGATCCACTCCTTGTGATTAGAAACACCATTACGAGGTAAATGAATATTTGAGGCTAATATGTCTACTTTGTAAGCACAGGCTATTGCTGGTATCAGAATCTGGTGGTTTAAGGAGACTGCATACACCAAACACTGGATTTAGGTCATTCTTTCATGTTACTCATAGATCTAAGTTTGTTTTTATAGCATGGCAGGGGATCTCAGACACATTTGTTATTATTATCATGTGACAGAGTGGAATACAGTTTGTGCCACTGCTCTGGCCTCTGTGTGAGAGTGTAAGTGGGTGTTGGAAACAGCTCTTAAGCCTGACTGATATGATAATGCTGCTGATAGTAAAAACCACCATGTGAGTGTGCTGGGGTCACCAATCCGATCTGAGCTCTCATCAAAACCAGGCTGAACGCAGAGAGGAACAGAGGGCTGCACGCTGGTGCAGTTATCATGGGCACCCATAGACTGTGACTGGGTCAGCACGTCATAGCATCGAATTGAGGGGGTGTCTACTCTGGGAAATGTCTTAAACAATAACAGCAGGTAGCCACAGGTACCACCCAGCTGTCCCAGATCTCTTTTTCCTTGCCACTTGTCAATTACCATATTTACTCCAAAATAAGTTGCCCCCAAATCCATGTTGCTCCCCTAATTTTAATACCAAAAAGTTTCTCTTAAGAAATAAATAATAATAATAATTAATAAAAGTACACTAAAACACATTTTAATTTCAAGGTACCAGCATGCCATATTTCATTAAAAGAGGGGTTCACAAAGGCACCAGCATAGTAACCAGCATAGGTAACAATAATACAACTAAAAACAGGAAGAGTGGTTACCAAAGTGGGGAAAAGTGCACTGAGGATGTGAGAGCAGCAGAACTGTAAACCTGGTAACACCCAGTTATAACTGCATGTGTCTGTAAACAGAGAAGCAAACATCTACCTTTTACAACACAACTCAATACAATACAATGCAAATTTACCTATTACAATGCAATACCATACAGTGCAAATGTACCTTTTACAATACAATGCAATATAACGGTACCTTTTACAACACAATACAACACAACAAAATGCAATGCAATACAATACAATACAAATGTATGCACAGGCACCTTACAGCGCTTCACAATAATAATAATAATAAAAAACACATTCATCCTAATACATCTTCAATCTAGACTATATGATTGTATTGTGCTTGCTTTCAATTAAAACTAACAGCCCTTTTTAAAATATTTTATTTTAAAAAATTGCCCATTTATTTCCCCCAGTTTTTTCTCCCTGTCCAATAAGTCCTCATAACAATCTAAGACTGGAATCCCCAGCGAAGATTGGCAACTTGGCACAGCCAAGACTCAAATCTGGCCTTCTGTGACTGTAAGACTCGCCCTGCACACCACACATGAGCCACCAGGGGACCCTCTAACAGCCTTTTAATCTCTAGTAGCAATCTGGTATCTGATAGAACAGTTGGGGAGAGTTAACAAGTATTGAAGAAGGCCCAAGACCGCGAAGGGCCTTATAGATACTGTAGTTGGTACAAATGAAACGAATTGTGAAACTCGCAGAAGACAAGACTATGATGTGTTGATATGCTGGAATTGAAGAGTAAGCATTCTGAAGCAGCTGTTGCATTGCTGTATTTGTTCCAGTGTTTGTCAGTGTTGTGAGCTCCCAGCTGTATCCTTCAGCATTGTGAAACCCTTTCGGGAGGATTGTGAGATTCAACACTGAAGTGCTCTCCGTGTGAATAGAGGATTACGATTATTAAATCAGAGTGTGTACCTGGCTTGTAGCGAACACTATCATTCTGTGCACATTCCATTCTCAATGTTACAGCCAGGGTTTTAAAAAGTAACCAGTTAGTTACAAGTTACTTGAACTTAATTGTAACTAGTTACAGTTACATATTACTTTGAGCAAAAAAGGATCTATTTACAGTTACAGTTACAAATAGTTATTTTCAGGCACAGTGTACATTTTACAGAGATATTTTTCTTCGGTTCGGTCAGGCTGCAGCTTGAAGTATTCTCTGAAGATCCAGCCATCGAACCCACTTGTTCCCTCCTCTGACACCATTTTATGGCACGATGATGTGAGAAGCATGGTCATGTGACACGTAAGGTTTGACTTGCACTGCGGTCCTTTTTATAAATGTAATTAAATGTAACTGTGTTATTTTATCACATAAAATGTAATCCATTATCACATTTTACCTGTCTGAAAAAGGAACTATTACTGATAAATGTAATCAAATTAGAGAAATGCCTTCCATGTATTATTAATTTCTTAGCAGACGCCCTTATCCAGGGCGACTTACAATTGTTACAAGATATCACATTATTTTTACATACAATTACATTATTTTTTTTACATACAATTACCCATTTATACAGTTGGGTTTTTACTGGAGCAATCTAGGTAAAGAATCTTGATCAAGGGTACACAGCAGCAGTGTCACCAACCTGGGATTGAACCCACGACCCTCCAGTCAAGAGTCCTAACCACTACTCCATACTGCTGCCCTAATGTAATGCATTACTCCCTAACTCTGGTTATAACCCTAACCCTAACCCCAACCCTAATGAATATTTAACACATGATCTTAGTGCTACACTTAAAGCAATCTTTGCTTGCAAGCCTGGCTTTTAGTTAGTAGATCATTCTAATGTATTTAGTTGTGGAAACAGAAGATACTATTTGTACTTATTGAAGTGTGTCAGATATGTGATTTGTCTTGATGTCCCATTGTGGCTGAACGAAACTTACACCAGAGAGGTGCAGCTAGTGTATATTACAGAATACATGTCAGGAATGCTATTCAGTCATCTGAGGGACAAAGTGATTACACAGAAGTATGTGCTACATATGGCAGGGGTTTCTCTTTTTTTTTAAAGGGAGGCTTGCAAAAGTACTGAGCTGTTTTGCGCATTCAGTCGTTCCTGCTGTCGTGTGGAAGATGTGAGGCAGGGGAGTCATTGTGAAACTAGATCTGCATATGTGCTATCTTTGTGCCCAGTGTTGAAACATTTTACAGAAAAAGGAAGAACACAGACCTTCCCTTCTCAGAGTTAATTGCAGGTTATCTTGGTAACAGCAAAGCAAAGTGTTGCAAAGCAAAAAAAAAAACCCATGGAAACTGAAAATCACAGATTGAACCGAAAGGACAGGCCCTTTATTTTTACCGAACAATTCCTGGGTTTTACAAAACTATAGGTCGGTATTTAGAGATTCATCCAGTAAATACATCTATGTAAATAAAAAAAATGTTTTATTGTAATATGATTAACAAACTGAACTTAAGTACTGATACAGGTTAACTTCACATCAATCGGTTATGAAGAGCAACATCATGCACTTTTAACCTATTGGAATGAATACAGATCTTCTAAAGAGAGTTTTATTTGATAAAACAAAAGTGATGTTTGAACTCATTCATTATAAATTCAATGGAGAACTGCAGATCTGTCAATAAAACCACAGTCAATTCCAACTGCAGATTTTCAAAGTGAAAGCACAATAGTGAGGTGAACGAAAGGTTGAAGAGAGCTTTAGCATTAGTAAAAGCAAAGCAGAACGTACATTTGAAATCTTTACTAGCAAATGACAAATACACAACTTAACCCATCGTAAAAGCATGGCAAAGTGTAATACAGCATACTGGAAGCATGGTAAAGTGTAATACAGCATACTGGAAGCATGGCAAAGTGTAATACAGCATACTGGAAGCATGGTAAAGTGTAATACAGCCTACTGGAAGCATGGTAAAGTGTAATACAGCCTACTGGAAGCATGGTAAAGTGTAATACAGCCTACTGGAAGCATGGTAAAGTGTAATACAGCCTACTGGAAGCATGGTAAAGTGTAATACAGCCTACTGGAAGCATGGTAAAGTGTAATACAGCCTACTGGAAGCATGGTAAAGTGTAATACAGCATACTGGAAGCATGGTAAAGTGTAATACAGCATACTGGAAGCATGGTAAAGCATATGTAAAGCTCAGAGAAACCATGGAAAAACCCCCCAAAAAGATGTGGAAATTTACAGTGGTAAACTGTTGTAAGGCAGAACTTTTTCACTTTGGGACTGTTAAGCAATTCTACAGATCCTCGGTATTGCAGAGCATTGGACTTGATTACTCAATGTAACCCACTTCTGACCATCTCATCATTGGAATTTTAAGAGCTGATGTCACTGTAACACACTCACGAATAATTTTAAATCACTTTGTCAGAAAATAAAACAATTAAAGAATATCATAAAAACCTTTAACTGAATATATCACCAGTAGAAGTGTTTCAGAAACTTGAGTCACAGGATCAAAATCCACACCTGAATGATTCTATGAAGGTAGTGTCAGTTCCCCGTTGTAAATTTCCATCTGCTTCCCGGGTTTAGGTTCAGAGATTTTAAATAAAGTTAATGCAATTCTTCGTTTGGCTTTACTACATACAAAACCTGTTTGAATTAACGACTTCATTTTGAAATCAATTTGAGGTAGTTTAACTTTAGTTGGAGCAGGACGAGAATGCACCGACAGGGCCCTCCTTCTATCAGAGGACGTGTCCTAAAGGGCCAGGTGGTGGGATTGCTACCATTTCTGGTAAAGAGGTTTGGTGAGTTTTTCTCAACATATTACTGGCCCGACTCATGTTGTTGTTGTTATTATTATTATTATTATTATTATTATTATTATTATTATTATTATTATTAGCAGACACCCTTATCCAGGGTGACTTACAATTGTTACAAAATATTATAGTAAAAAGTACTTCATTATAAAATATCACAAGTTATCACATTATAAAATATCACATTACAGAATATCATAATACAGATAAGAGCAGTTATGAAGGTACAATAAGATCAAATTCAAGTAAGAGCAAAATAAAGAATACAGTAAATTATAAGTAAGATCGAGTTTGACAAAGAGCAGTTAAAACTCATAGTAAATATTTGCTTATATGAGTAAAGTCCAGTAAGAGCACGTAGTAAGTATGATAAATGGATGAGAATGATTTCAAATAAGAACAATTACAAAAAACGTGACTACGGTTACCTATAAGAGTAAAATCAAATACAAGATACAGTGGATAATTATAACACCACTCTAACAAACACCTTAGCTACTATTGCACCTTATACAATGAAGAAAGTGGGTATAAAAAGATTTTCTCCATGGTTTAATAACACAACGTGTCACAAACAGCACCCAGACACACTTTACAAACTTTAGAGCGTTTTTCCTTGCTTTGTGAACTGGATCTGGTTACTATAGTTAAAAAGATGAAACCCACAACATGTGCGTTACATCCTATTTCCACTTCACTTTTTAAAGAAGTATTCCCCAAAATAAACACTGCATGTTTGAATATTGTTAACGGTTCTCTTTATCAGGTACTGTTCCTAACTCATTCAAGACAGCTGCAGTAAAACCCCTGCTCAAGAAACCCACCGAAGACCCCAATGTTCTTAACAACTACAGGCCTCTTTCCAATCTCCCAGTTCTGTCTAAAGTCTAAGAGAAAGTGGTGGCTGAGCAACTTAACACATATAAATATCATATGGGAGATACTGAAATTGAAGAAGGAATCTATCTGTTGACTCAGAAATGTCTTCATCTAGACAATGTGGGGAAGCTATAAAAAAGGCCAACAAGATGCTCGGATATATTGTGAGAAGTGTTGAATTTAAATCAAGGGAAGTAATGTTAAAACTTTACAATGCATTAGTAAGACCTCACCTAGAATATTGTGTTCAGTTCTGGTCACCTCTTTACAAAAAGGATATTGCTGCTCTAGAAAGAGTGCAAAGAAGAGCAACCAGAATTATCCCGGGTTTAAAAGGCATGTCGTATGCAGACAGGCTAAAATAATTGAATCTATTCAGTCTTGAACAAAGAAGACTACGCAGAGATCTGATTCAAGCATTCAAAATCCTAAAAGGTATAGACAATGTCTACCCAGGGACTTTTTGACCTGAAAAAGAAACAAGGACCAGGGGTCACAAATGGAGATTAGATAAAGGGCCATTCAGAACAGAAAATAGGAGGCACTTTTTAACACAGAGAATTGTGAGGGTCTGGAACCAACTCACCAGTACTGTTGTTGAAGCTGACACCCTGGGATCCTTCAAGAAGCTGCTTGATGAGATTCTGGGATCAATAAGCTACTAACAACCAAACAAGCAAGTTTCTTATGAGTTCATAACATATATGAGAAATTTCAGTCTGGGTTCAGGCTTTCTCATAGCACTGAGGCAGCACTTATTCGAGTGGTAAATGATGTGCGGTTATCCTCTGACATGGGCTCATCTTTGGTTCTTATATTACTAGATTTAAATGCTGAGTTTGACACTATTGATCAATCTGTTTTAATTGATCGCTTTAAAAATATGGTGGGATTGTCAGGTTGTGTTCTGTCTTGGTTTTGATCCTATCTCTCAAACAAGCTTCAATTTGTTAAAATTGAGGAGGAGACTTCTTTTTTGTCAAAGGTTACATGTGAGGTCCCACAGGGCTCGATTCTTGGCCCAATTCTGTTTTCTTTGTATGCTGCCTTTGGGCAACATTATTCGTAGATGTGGCAGAGCAAGAGCTCTGCCTGAAAGTAGTGCAGTATTTATGGTGTTTTGGTGGTGGTTGGCAGGGATGGGGTTAATTCCTGTCCCTGCCATAAACATGAGAGAATGTGGCTGCTCCTTAATGGACTGATTAAGTGCTAATTGGGAGCAGCCACATCACATAACAGAAGAGGCCAGGGCTCCATTTTGGAGAAGGAGTTTGGTGAGTGTGCACTGTTTTTGTGCACATTTTTGATTTTGTTTAAATCTTTATTTTGGCCCTTGTGCCCTTTTTGTTTGTGTTTAGTGTTACTTTGTTTATTAAATGTGCGCTTTGGGGCTCAAACTGCAGCATCCTGGATTCTGAGTCTCTGTCTCGCCGCTATCCTGTCACAGTAGACCTGGAGTTAATTTTCATTGTTATGCTGACGATACCCAATTATATTTATCTCTGGGTGATTTCTACTGCAAATATTTTGAATACCTGTATTGCTGACATCAAAAATGGGATGTTTAAAAACATTTTAATGTTAAACTCAGATAAAACGGGTGAAGATTCTGGGATCTCAACAACAGCACAATAATATACATGTGTCTGATTTCATCCTTGACAGCTTCTCTCCTCAATTTAGAGTGGAAATGAGAAAATAGGAGTGATCTTTGACCCAGATCTTTCTTTTAAACCACACATAGAAATGTTACCAAAATCTCTTTCTTTCATTATCACCAAATTGAGAAGTATTCTTCCCTGACCAGATGCTGAGAAACTGATGCATGCTTTTGTATCTTCAAGGATTGATTACTGTAATGCCCCATTCTCTGGTACTCATAGTCATGTTATTTCTCGTTTGTAACTTGTACTTGTACTTTAACTGGGGTTAAGAGACAAGAACACATTAACTGGGATTAAGAGACAAGAACACATTAACTGGGATTAAGAGACAAGAACACATTAACTGGGGTTAAGAGACAAGAACACATTAACTGGGATTAAGAGACAAGAACACATTACCCCTTGCTAGCATCTTTGCACTGGCTTCCTGTCTGGTTTAGGATCATTATTATTTATTTCTTAGCAGACGCCCTTATCCAGGGCGACTTACAATTGTTACAAGATATCACATTATTTTTACAAAAATTACATTATTTTTTTACACATTCTTTTTACATACAATTACCCATTATACAGTTTGGTTTTTTAATGGAGCAAGTACCTTGCTCAAGGGTACAGCAGCAGTGTCCCCCACCTGGGATTGTGAAAGGCTGTGGCAATGTGCCCCTGTGTGTATTTGGATGTTATATGTTGCATGTGGTGTGTTAATGTTGGTGTATAGGTATTGGTGCACAGGATATAAATGGGTCTGTGTAGGACGAGTGATTTAAAATGTATAATTGTATGTGAGCATGGAGTTGCACAAATTAGTTCACGTGCTGGGATTCAAGTGAATAATTAATTAGTAATTGAATCCCGGCACAACAGTATATATAGATGCACAAAGCACTCACTCGGGGTTGTGTGTTTGGGAAGTGGAGAACGGGGGAGAGAGAGAGAGAGAGAGAGAAATTGTTTAAAAAAGAGATTCATCCACTTTGTTGTTTGTCTATTTATTTTGGCGTAAAGTGCCGTGTCCTGTGTTTTGTTCAACCTTTTTATTTGCAATAAACCGGCGCAAGCAAGTGCATTTAACATTTCATCCATCCTGTCTGTGTTGTTCATTTCCTGGTTCTGACGTCTCCACTCAGCCAGACTGTCACAAAGGCGCTATATAAAAATAAAGTTTGATTAATTGATTGACTGATACAAAGATTATCCATAGTTTAATATTGTTAAATCTCCCTTTACCTGGCTTTGAGCTGCTGCTGAATCCAAAGTGACAGGCACTGAAACCAGAACCACTATGGACTGCAAACACCATAAAATGTTAAGGGGAGTATAAAAGTCAATTAAAATTAAACTAAAACATTCTTTAATTGGCTGCTTTTAAAAAACAAAGTGCAACTCAAATGTTTAAAGGACAAACATGCCATAGTGTTGACATTACAGATTATTTACACTTCTTGTTGATCTTGGTACATCTCTGGAAGGGCCTGGCACAAAACTCTCTGTGCAATACGGAAGCTGCTCTCAGCTGACGTCATGACGTCAACCATGAACCACTGGACAGGAAACAGAACTGCAACAAATAGAAACACTTTCCTCCTTGAAAATCACTCATCATTTCCTTCCTTGTTTTTATTCCTGAGTCTGAAACAGAGTTTAAAACAATAACCCAAATGGAACCGCATCGTGCTAGTTAGCAACACCTTGCAAACTAAACCTTATAAAGCAAGTCATGTGTGTAAAATATACAGCACAGTTTCCTGTTTTGTGTTTGCATGCAATTGCTGTATGTTTAATTTCAAGCAGCTGTCATACCAGCTCAGCTATACAGGGGTTGGACACCTCCCATATATTGCTAATGCATTTTTTGTTCTGTAAACAGAATTCCTGAATTGTGTCCTGTATTACATACAAGCTGTTATTCAAAGGTCATAGCCATTCTTCAGTGAAGATAATTACACTGTTAAAAAGAGCAGTACTTAATATTAAAGTGTGGAGTCATGATCACAGGAGAACTATCCTCTGGCCATGGTTCTGATTTGGAAATTGGGAATAAAATGCATTTGATATACTTTGTATACCAGAGTCTGCATACTCAGAAACATGAATGGACCAGGAATCAAAGAGTCATTCTTTGATCGGATTAATCTACTTTGCTTTTGTATTTCAACTTCAATTTTACACTCTGGCTTCCTCACTGAAGTTATGTTGAAAGCACTATAATAGGCTCTATTCACAAAACTTTAACTTTTTAAAATCAATACAATCAAGCTTGATATTGCTGAAACTGTTGTGGACTACTGATATTTTCATTAACAACAATAAAGAACAGTTTCATAAATATCAAACTTCAATTTATTCATAAAAAAACAAGAGTTCAAGTTTTGCGAATAGCGCCCAATATTTATAAACACACATCAAAAAACAGTAAAAGTTCATCAGTCCTTAAAACGTTGTTAGTAAGCTGCAAGATGGCTGCTTTACAAAACATGCGCTTCATCAAAGTTGAGCTCAAGGTCAAACAGACCACCAGGGTTTCTGATTGTGGGTTTTGAACACACACTCATAATAAACATAGAAACCAATAGTCTACTTGAGAACAGTTGCTTAGAACTAACAATCCTAACCCATCATTGGTTCCATTCATCATTCCCAACATTAGCAGTGCAGATGCTGTGCTTGTGTTTGTTTAAATGAACCAGCTGCCCAGCATTGGATATTTAAAGAGTTTGAAAAGCAGCAGCACGGCAGAGCGGAAGGGTGTGTGTGTGATATGTGGTTTCCTCTCAAGTGGTATCTGCTGATCAAACCCAAGAGAGGAGCAGGAGGTGAAGGGGTGTGCCTGGCTGTGCAGCTCTGTGGTTTGTAACAGCTTCGATTAGTGTGAGGCTAACAAACAAGCAGAAAAACCCAGGGAGTTAACTGGCGATAAAGGGACTGTACTGTTAATTCACTTATTGAATAACAGTATCAGAGCTTTACAGGCTGTTAAGAATAGGGCTGCTCATACAGGCTTACATATACTTGGTGTCCCATACTGTAAGTCAGGCACCATAAACCATCATAAATGTTAATATATCTATTTTTTTTCAGGTGTTAAATGTCTTTAAGCAAAGAGGAATGAATAGAGATCACAATCAACATTTGCATCGTAATAGGCACAATATGCCTATGATGCCATGGGACAGCATGTATGTATACGTGTACATAAGCAGAACACACACAATACACAAACTACATGAAACAAAAGTCAAATAAAATTAAATGGCAAATTTTTCTTCAATTGAAAACGTTGAATTTGTGCTTTTGTAAATGTATTTTAGTATTACTATATACACTACCTGTGACCTGTATCTAAAACCGGGCTGGGACATTGCTTGCACTGAGCACACAGTTCAACAGAGCTTTAAAAATGAAATAAAACTATGGCTGTACCAGTCTTGGCCTCCAGTCTTATTCAAAATGACACTGCTGGATCTGAGATGGTATAGTGTGTTCAAATCATTTTTATACCATCGGGATGTCAGAATAAGAACAGGTTTCTATGGTGGTGCCAATGGCAGCCTCCCCATTGAAGCTGCCCCTGTATGGAAAAATTGCCATTGTAGTGCCACTGCCTGTCTGCATTGCCAAGGAAGATCATTTAGGAAGGGTATTGTTAGCACTGTGCTACCATTGTCCCTTAGCAATGAATCATTGCATTGCCACTGGAGAGTATTATTATTATTTATTTCTTAGCAGATGCCCTTATCCAGGGTGACTTACAATTGTTACAAGATATCACATTATTTTTACATACAATTATATTATTTTTTACATACAATTACCCATTTATACAGTTGGGTTTTTATTGCAGCAATCTAGGTAAAGTACCTTGCTCAAGGGTACAGCAGCAGTGTCCCCCACCTGGGATTGAACCCACAACCCTCCAGTCAAGAGTCCTGAGCCCTAACCACTACTCCATACTGCCGCCCTACCCTAGTCTGTACTGTCTGTGGTGATGTGATCCACTAGACCTATATAAACTGTGTTGTGTGCAACTATTCAGCAACAAGCAGGTAAAAGCAGAAGGATCTCAGTGACTTCACAAGAAGCATTATATTTGGTGTTGTGCAATATTTGGTGTTGTGCAATGTTAGTCAATGCAGCGGCTGCACTGACTAACAATTTGAGAGAGATGAACCCTTGTTTACAATCCATTTTGTGGACATTCTCCTATGAAATGTACGTTTAGCAGTAGTAGATACAGGAGCTTGTGAGCTACAACTTTGAGCTCAGTTATAGAGGTCAACTGCATTCTTCAATACATGCAAATAGCACAGTATGTTTTTGAGTTATCAATACACCAATGTCGATTTGTGGACATTGGTGTAGCCATAACTCAAAAGCTAATAACATGAACTAATAACCACACCCATGCACTGGTTATAACATGAGCCATTTTGGGTGCAGCTGGATATTCCCAGTGCTCACCAGACAACATGGCAATATTATCGAAGGTGTGGTGTTTGACTTCTGTAAGAAAAAACCCCGAAAAAAACTATATTATTATTATTATTATTGTACTTCTTTGTTTTCCAATACTCCTGACTTACACTGCGCTCTCTGTGACTTACGCAGCTATCTTAAGAGGCCATGTGATCGGTTTCCGCTGCCTGTTTGCCTGCCTGCTTCCGCACCTACTAATAATCTTACAACTAGAAAAAAAAAACAACAACCCAGAGACACCAACTGAATAGTACAGCGAACATGTTCCAAGGCGGTTTGCGGCGGCACGGCTCGTAACCTACAGTACGCTAGCAGAACCACCATGGTCCAGGACGGCAGCGTGAGCGTCAGCAAAGAGGGTAACCCATCACGCCCCTGTAAGTGCATGAACTAATATAATAATAATTGTAATTCAATAATATAGTAATGCTCCTTTGCTTCATGTACTATATATTATTTATTGAATTTCATGCATCACCGTTATAAAAAATACAACTGCTTAGTTCTGTACTGTGAATGAAACGTGTTTGCACAATACGAGACAAACCACTGAGAGTGTTTTTGAAGTATTACGGTTTCTTTCAAAGAATCAGTCACTTACAACTTCCCCGAACAGTGTAGAAGGGGTACAGATCTAGCGCATAGTAATACAGTATATCAGTTAATATAGATTAAATAGATAGGACTTACTGTTGTAAGATGGAATTGATGCATGATTTAAGCGCTTTCTGAGCCCGAGAGGCACGGCTGGATATGTTTGTTTGTTGAGGACGAATGAAGTGAGAGAGCGGCGTTGTGATAACGGTAATACACATGAAGTGATAAATATAGGATGGTAATGTAGGTGGTTAGTTCACAAGTGTGACTGATTCTGAGAGTCCCACAGTTAACTGTCCTGAGCTGCAGCATTCAAACACCCTTACAGCTCATTCAGTTACTATTAGAGGTTTGCAGTTAGCTGCTGGTCAGGGTAATCGATATCTTACAACCAAACTGCGCTGTGTCATGGTTTGTGGGCTTCAGAATAATGCAAATATACTGTGAATGTATCGAGTGAGAAACCATCTAGGACACGGTACATGGAACATGAACCTTAGTTTGGACTATACATGTTCAGAATGTGTTACCAGTATGTGTATCATCAAGACTGGCTCCCCTATTCAAATGCATTGTAAACTTCTGACTTATATTTGTTTATATATTTAGGAATACTTTATATAAGAGCACTAACACCCCACAAGCCCATGTTTAAAATATTAGCTGAGTTAAACAGACCGGACTACCAGTTATGTCCAGTTTGTGATAAAGCAGAGCCCACAGAAGGCTAATCTATGAGCTAGACCAGCTCTGTAAAATGTTTAACAATTAAACACAATGTAATGCAACAGAACACATCTTAAACTTAACCGTTTGAGAGTATGGTATAAAAAATAGACATTACAATGCAGAAGATTTCTGTTTAATAAAAATAAAACACTTTGGTTTTATATTGTAGGAATATTTGGGGGGTGTCGGTCTGTCAATCTGTTCATCCATCTCTCTGTGTGCCACGCATGTTTGCATATATCTGTAAAATCACTTCTTAGTCTATACTATTCTATACATGCTGTTATACTTCATTGTCACATATCACACGTGTAGCTTGAATTTACAGCCATGGCGGGGGTGGATGGCACTGGCATACTTATATAAAGCTGAACATCATAAATGACTCCTCTTGAAATAATAACAATAGGGCATTGAAAAGGTTATTTTAAATATATTGTAGTTACAAAGGGTAAACACTGACAGATCCTGCACCCTTTTTGCTTAAGATCATTTTTAATTGAAGATACAGTAAGTTTACTTATAAAGGAGTTTAGAAGCCTTATACAAGTTTACCACAGTCAATTTGCAATCTTCCAATGCTTATACAATGCATTGAACATTAGTTTACTATGGTTTGCCATGTTTTTTAATATGCTTTACCATAACACTCTGTGCTTTCCAATGCTTATCAATGCTTTACCATGTTTTCGCTGCGCTTTATTACACTTTGTGTGCTTTTACTTTGGGAGCTTTGGTTAAAGCTATGACCTTTGAATAATAGCCAAGGTTGTAAAAATTGATGACGGAAAAAAAATAGTTTCATCATGTTTATAGGATACATTGTAAACCACTGTAAGTGAATACAGTACGTTGCCATCCTTCACTTTTCATTTAACACAGTAGTTTTAGGAATTTAACACTCACCCTTTTACACATTTTACAAGCATTATACACAGGATGGATATATATATATATATATATATATATATATATATATATATATATATATATATATATATATATATATATATATATAAACTTTGGAACCTTGGAGAATGAACATTCTATTATAATAATCATGACACCAGCCACATAATTTTTGTATACAGCTGAAGGGCTTTTGCCCAAAACGTCCTGAAAATACAAGATTTTTAACCTTTTAAACCTTTTATATATCTCTATAAAATACACACACACATATATATATATATATATATATATATATATATATATATATATATATATATATATATATATATATATATATATATATATATATATTATAGATATATATATATATATAGAGTTCAGCTTACATCATAAGCAGTGTTCCATGTTTTCGGTTTTTGTCTTTAAAAAAAAAAATCTGGGAATTTTTCAGAGTTTATTTTAAATATATTAAAATAGGGATAACATCGGTAAACAATTGTTTTTAATTGAAACATCAGTAAAAATCGGGGGAAAAATCACACTATACACACTTTACATGTGGCATATGATGTGTAGCAGTTCTGGTTTCTGATTAATAATGTCCCTGGCATGTATGATGAGCAGAATCTGTGCAAGTCGAAGCCACGTTTTCCCCAAGTTAGCTGGTACTTTGTGAACGTTTGGGCAATCGCTGTGCTGATGGAAATAGTGTCTACAGAATGTATGAACATGACAACACAAAACAAGACAGGTTTATTCGCCTGGAAATCATAAAAAATTGAAAGAACTGGGAGGTGCAAGTCATCGGGAGACGTGTCAAAAATCACACTGGACATTTCCATCAATGAGTTCCATAAGTTTACCAACTAAAGCATCACCATTTTTGTCAAATATTTACGATTAAGATTTTCGGCGTTAGGCAGTGATTTAGCTGATGGACAGACAGTACTGTCGCACAAAGTCACCAATACATACCTCTCTGCGATAAACAGTGGCTGTCCAGCAAAGCACAGCGCTCAGACAAACTCATTAACACAGTCATTCTGCGCTCTCTTTTATTAAAGCGTGTGTAAAAGCAGCATAAAAGGATTGCATGTCTCTCAGTTTACTTTCTTGTTTTAGTTTAATGTGTCGCTTATTTTTCAGTATGTTCTTTTATCTGTGAGCGTGAACATGTACTTCAATGCAGCTGTATTTGCAGCGCTATGCATCCGCTGCCTCATCTGACCCACTTCTGCTATTTTTGCTTTTTGTATACTTCGAAACATTCATTTTCTTTTGCATATTCATAAACTGATATTATTCATAAACTAATATTATATATAAAATATTACATTTTTGTGTAAGTTTTTTAATTAGCTAGTAGTTACTACGCCCAGCAATTGCCACAATAATCAGACTTTGATTGCGAAGTGATAGAGAACCACGTTTGAACGTTATTTTATCCTCTGTTGTCTAAACGTCTGCTTTATCCTAGGATACGGTGTAGGTCTGCTTATTACAATGTTAGAATAAAAAAACAGCATTTTAATCACAATATTGTGTATTTCCTAGAAAATTGTATCGGGAAAATATTGAATAATAGACAAAAAACGGGTATAAATCATTAAAAACCGACAACCAGTTAAAAAAAAAAAATCCTGTAATTTTCCAGTAAAATTCAGAATAAACCGCAAACGCTGAACACTAATCATAAGTCAGCAAGAGCTGATGTTACAGTCTTTATTAATGTTGGAGAAAAAATTCAAACTAAAGATTTAACAGGGCGATCTAACAGGGTGGTCAGTGGTCAGGCATGCAAAAGGAGGAGTCACATGAATACGCTTTTAGATTTCAGTGCTTTTGCACACTTTCATTGTTATCAATTCAATTTAAATTGTTAAAAAATAAACAAAAAGCAGCCGGTGTTTATGCTTTAAGACTTTCCCCAGTACAAACACATCCTACCCAAGCATTTCTCTCAGTGCTGGCACAGCTTAGCCGTTAACCTGTTCCTGCAGCCAACCCCCAATAGCTGGGCATTCTGCAGCCTTTTATACACACCTGGGTTCATTTAAAACAAATTGGACAATTCATTGAGAGATTGATTAATTGATTGATTGGTCCACCAATCAAGGCCCACAGTTTCCTCCATTCCAGCCCCATTCTCACATGGCTAGAACAGAGGGGACCAGAAACCAATTGACATGCATGGATGTGGATTTATTTAATTTTGCTTATTCCTGCAAAACTAACAGCAAATATACTAATAATGTGACAGGGGACACCATACCCTGCTACAGATGATCTGACTTTCTAACAAGCCTACAGTTTATGCTTAATGGCCACATTGATAATGTACTGGAGCGTGATTTACAAGGGGTGTTCAGTGCAACTGCTTAGACATGTGTGCAATGCACAGGCTGTGCGTTATATTCAGTAGATTATCATACTGGATGTCAGTTTCATTACCAAAGTTTAAATAATAGTTTTGTTGAATCCCTTTTTTCCATTCTGTTTCCATTTTGTGGTTTCACTTCCCTGAGCAACGGCTGCAGATGGCATTCATAACCTCCCGCTGCTCCTGGCAGCTGAAGTGCTGTGGCTGTCGCAATAATCGCAAACCAGTTGCAAACGAGTCGGAAGTCTAGGGTGAAATGTACTAAACAAGCGCAATGATGTTAGAGACTTTTTAGGGAATGCTTTGCGGCAGCAGTTTTTCTTTGAAGTTCTAGGATGAATATGTAATTATTGACGTTCCTGCATAAATTCGCAAAAATGGGGTGGAGATGCAAATGAGGTTTCTCAAACATTATAATCAGGTGTACTAAAGCTGCGGGCAATTGTGACATTTACAATTGCATCAATTTGTTCAGAACTTTTGAAAGCACATTTTAAACAGTCTCAATTGTTGCTGGCATTTCCCAGTGTGCTTTTTCTCGTGTGTTGCCAGTTGTGCTCAATGTATTTTTGAGGCGAACACCTAATTTTCACTGAAGTCAGGGTGTACTTACAAGCCTTGATGAAAACAAATTTCTATAACATTTCTGGTTTCTCCAAAGTGTTGGGAGCAATAGACTGCACACATGTGCCACTAACCCCTCCAGCTCATTCTGAGCATCTGTATAGGACCGTGATCTATTTTGTGTTAATTGTTTAGGCTACTAAGTAGGCCAAGTTAAAAATAATAATAATAAAAAAACAGCTAAAATCATTTAGTTTCAGTTTTAAATAATCTTTTATGGTTATGAAAAGCTTTTTGGGGTGAAGGTGGGGGCCCCAGTATAGAATCTGATGGGATTAAACTGCCTTTCATTTTTTATATATATAACCATATTAAAATAGATGGAACAGAATGCTTTGTACAGATGACGTTTACATTTAACAAAAACAATGTTATTTTGATTCTTGCACCCTTGCGTGTACAGACGTTATCCTTCAGGTGCCCTCTGCTGCAGCAAACCACAACTTATTTGAAGAATGTCGCACAACTCTCGCAATGCTAGAGATCCCGCTAAGAAGACGCAACAAATATTTAAATTAGTATATTGTGTCTCTTTTCATTAACATATATACTCTTAATGCATACGACAAAATGTATACTTTGCTAAGTGCAAATTGTGGTATGTATGTGCAGCGACTGGCCTGTCTTAGTATATCTACCCCTGAGTGATTTTTTTTTTTTTACATATTTGTGTGCAGCTACACTTTAGAAACCTATGGGCATGTCCCAGTTAAAATAGAATAGAATTCAGCAATATATGTTTTACGTAACGCCTGTAGTCATGAGGAATGAAGATTTGTCAGACCCTTATGTTTTGATGCACACATCTTCTCCAGTGACTAGACTCTAATTTTAACAATATATTTATGTCAAGGTTACTTGAAAAGTAAATTGGATATTACTACAAGCGGCTAGGAGGCTATGATAGAAGTGTGAGGTGTGACAGTCAGACAGATACATTCACTGCATTTTCAGTGAGGAAACTATAATTAAATATTAATTAAGACGGCTTTTAAGTGACCAAAACAAACAAACAAACAAAGTCTGGCCTACTTAGAGATGTACCTGTGCTGGGCCTGCTGTCACAAAGTGATTAACTTTAAATAAACTAAACTAACTGCCGTGGTGCTCTATTTGGAGCTCTCATGTATTATATTACCAGCACAGGCTTGCTTTCAGTTGTATCTGAAGGCTCTCGTGAAGCGTCTACAGGATTCCTGCTTCTTGCTTTTTAATAATAACGTTTTCTCAATGCAGATATTACATTACCATGTACAGCAGTAGAAGCGGTCAGGTTTGCTGTTGTATTGGGAGGCTTTTACAAGAGGTTTTTTACTATGTATTCTTGTATAAGTGTGTGGCCAGTGCCTTCATTGAGGTATTGGTGCTGATTGTACAATAAATAATTGTACACAGTTATTCTAGTTTTTGTTATTTGGTACTTTTTCAAAGCGGCTGTAAAGCATTCAAATGCGATTCAAGTGTAATCCTTAAAGTAGATTGACTTTTTCATACAGTGATGTCAATGCACAGCTTCAAGGTTTTGCTTACCAAGGCTTCAATTGAACGAAGGAAACATCACTGGAATACACACAAGCCGAGGGAAAGTGACCAGGTGTGTGTTTATGTTAATTCATTAAGTGTGTTTTGCGTGATTGCAGTATGTAGTTGATACAATTAACCAGTGATTCTACTAAGCATTTTTTTTTACTGAATCTATTTTAAATACTATTTTGAAATTGAAAGGAAAATATGTAAACGGAAGATATTCCAGAAGTACATTTGTTGCAATTATTTTATATAAAGAGAAAACACTGCTAGAGCATCCTGAGGCACTGTGAACTGGTTCAGTTTGTGTGGAGATGTTTAGCACAGTACATTTACATGAGAGTCAACCCTGGTTTGCAATGCTTTTTTTAATATGCTTTACCATACCTCTCTGTGCTTTACAATGCTTCCCTATGCTTTACCAGGCCTCTCTGTGCTTTACAATGCTTCCCTATGCTTTACCATACCTCTCTGTGCTTTACAATGCTTCCCTATGCTTTACCATACCTCTCTGTGCTTTACAATGCTTCCCTATGCTTTACCAGGCCTCTCTGTGCTTTACAATGCTTCCCTATGCTTTACCAGGCCTCTCTGTGCTTTACAATGCTTCCCTATGCTTTACCATACCCCTCTGTGCTTTACAATGCTTCACCATGTTTTACCATACCTCTCTGTGCTTTACAATGCTTCCCTATGCTTTACCATACCTCTTTGTGTTTTACAATGGTTCCCTATGCTTTACCAGGCCTCTCTGTGCTTTACAATGCTTTCCTATGCTTTACCATACCTCTCTGTGCTTTACAATGCTTCCCTGTGCTTTACCATGCCTCTGAGCTTTACAATGCTTTCCTATGCTTTACCATACCTCTCTGTGCTTTACAATGCTTCCCTATGCTTTACCATGCCTCTGAGCTTTACAATGCTTTCCTATGCTTTATCATACCTCTCTGCTTTACATTGCTTCCCTATGCTTTACCATACCTCTCCGCTTTACATTGCTTTACAATGCTTTCCTATGCTTTACCATACCTCTCTGCTTTACATTGCTTCCCTATGCTTTACCATGCCTCTGTGCTTTACATTGCTTCCCTATGCTTTACCATGCTTTCACTTTGTTTTATAACACTTTGCCGTGTTTTTACTAGGGGAAACTTTATAAGGGCTTTATAAGGGCCAAGGTTTGGAGGCTGTATAACAAAAGCCCTTCCTCCCCATTTAACATACTTTATTTTAGGGAGTACCAGCAATCCCATATTCAGGGATTTAAGGTTACGATTGGGGATATATGGGGTAAACAGTTCTCCTAAATAGGATGGTGCCAAATTATTTAGGGCCTTATAAGTTAATAACAATATTTTAAAATCTACTCTAAAAGCCAATGCAAAGAAACCAACACTGGGGTGATATGTTCCCTTTTTCTGGTTTTAGTCATGATTCTAGCAGCAGCATTTTGAACCAGCTGCAAACGAGACAATAAACATGTTGGGATGCCAGAAAATAACACATAACAATAATCAATTCTGGATACAAAGGCATGTACTAGTCTGGAGGATATAAAGACATGTACTAGTCTGGAGGATTCAAAGGCATGTACTAGTCTGGAGGATTCAAAGGCATGTACTAGTCTTTCAGCATCAGATGCAGAGACTTTCGGTCTAAGTTTTGCAATATTTCTCAAATGATAAAAAGATGATTTTGTAATCTTTTTGATATGTTTCTTAAATAAAAGAGTAGGGTCGAAGATCAAGCCTAAATTTCTCATTTCTAGTACAGGTTCAGAAGATAGTCTGCTGAAATCCAGGCCAAATGATTCAGGCTTGTCGAGCTGGTTTGATGAACCCACTAACAGAACCTCAGTTTTTTCTGCATTCAACATTAAGAAAGTTTGAGATATCCAGCCCTTAATGTCAGTAAGAAAAGATACTATATTGGTCCCAAAATAGGCATCACCAGGTTTAAAGACAAATACAGCTGGGTGTCATCTGCATAAAAATGGAAATTTACTCCATGTTTGCTTATAATATCACCCAGGGGGAGCATATGAATGGAAAATAATAAAGGACCTAAAACAGAGCCCGGTGGAACACCACAAACTAATTCAGACAATGCAGATCTTTCATTCCCAATTAAAACAAATTGAGACCTATCAGAAAGATAAGACTTGATCATTGGCTTTATAACAGCTACCTTAAGAGCTGATGGAACTAGCCCAGAAGAAATGGAACCATTAATAAAATTAAGAATATAGGTATTAAGAGAACAAAATATTTATTTCACACACTGCCAATAGCCTACAAACTGAACGCAGTAGGGTTTCAAGGAAATGCATGCACGTGGATTAGGGAGTGGTTAACATGTAGAAAACAGAAAGTACTGATTAGAGGAGAAACCTCAAAATGGAGTGAGGTAACCAGTGGTGTACCACAGGGATCAGTATTATGTCCTCTGCTATTCCTAATCTACATTAATGATTTAGATTCTGGTATAGTAAGCTAACTTGTTAAATTTGCAGATGACACAAAAATAGGAGGAGTGGCAAACACTGTTGCAGCAGCAAAGGTCATTCAAAATGATCAAGACAGCATTCAGAACTGGGCAGACACATGGCAAATGACATTTAATAGAGAAAAGTGTTGCACGCAGGCAATAAAAATGTGCATTATAAATATCATATGAGAGATACTGAAATTGAAGAAGGAACCTATGAAAAAGACCTAGGAGTTTATGTTGACTCAGAAATGTCTTCATCTAGACAATGTGGGGAAGCTATAATAAAAGGCCAACAAGATGCTTGGATATATTGTGAGAAGTGTTGAATTTAATCAAGGGAAGTAATGTTAAAACTTTACAATGCATTAGTAAGACCTCACCTAGAATATTGTGTTCAGTTCTGGTCACCTTGTTACAAAAAGGATATTGCTGCTCTAGAAAGAGTGCATAGAAGAGCGACCAGAATTATCCCGGGTTTAAAAGGCATGTCGTATGCAGACAGGCTAAAAGAATTGAATCTATTCAGTCTTGAACAAAGAAGACTACGCGGTGATCTGATTCAAGCATTCAAAATCCTAAAAGGTATAGACAATGTCTACCCAGGGGACTTTTTTGACCTGAAAAAAGAAACAAGGACCAGGGGTCACAAATGGAGATTAGATAAAGGGGCATTCAGAACAGAAAATAGCAGGCACTTTTTTACATAGAGAATTGTGCGGGTCTGGAACCAACTCCTCAGTAATGTTTTTGAAGCCGACACCCTGGGATCCTTCAAGAAGCTGCTTGATGAGATTCTGGGATCAATAAGCTGCTAACAACCAAACGAGCAAGATGGGCTGAATGGCCTCCTCTCGTTTGTAAACTTTCTTGTTCTTATGTTCTTAATATCACACACTGCCAATAACTCACAATAGCACTGGCGTTCTTGCGTGTTGTTCCTGCACTGAAGCAGGCAGACAGGCAGGTGAGAGCCGGAATGGAGGCACGGAGACACAGGTGCAGTGAAACACGCCAGCATGGCGCTCAGTATTTATTAACACATAAAACAAAGAAAAACCAAACAATAATGACATGTGACGTTACCAGCGATGGTAGCGCACAGAGGACGGTACAAGACTGTAAAAGACACTAAAAATAAAACACAATACAACAAACTATAAATCAAAGGTGCTGTGAAAACGCCAGGCCTTGCAGCAGCCCCGATCACAGTGATCTCTATGTTTTTATACTGACGCTCCGCTGAGACACGCCCACCTGTCTGCTGGAACAGCTGATTGCTTTCAGCTGCTGCTCCACGCAGACAGGTAATCGTCCCCGACGGAGCGCCACAGCAGTTAAACAATTAATTAAATCAATTTACAACAATTAACGCAAAAATATACAATAAAACTACACATTTCCCATGTGTAGGGCTTCCGCCCTGCCACAAGCACACACTGCCAATAACTCACAATAGCACACACTGCCAATAGCCCACAGTAGCACACACTGCCAGTAGCCCACAGTAGCACACACTGCCAGTAGCCCACAGTAGCACACACTGCCAATAGCCCACAATAGCACACACTGCCAATAGCCCACAATAGCACACACTGCCAATAGCCCACAATAGCACACACTGCCAATAGCCCACAGTAGCACACACTCTCAATAGCACACACTGCCAATAGCACACACTGCCAATAGCCCACAATAGCACACACTGCCAATAGCCCACAGTAGCACACACTCTCAATAGCACACACTGCCAATAGCACACACTGCCAATAGCCCACAATAGCACACACTGCCAATAGCCCACAATAGCACACACTGCCAATAGCCCACAATAGCACACACTGCCAATAGCCCACAATAGCACACACTCTGGAGTTTTGTATTGCCGCAATGACCACAATCACTGCATTGGAAATAAAACTGAACAGATGAAAGAGGGGAAGTTAGAAATACAAGTAAGATTAAAACTGTAGTTTCCCACATTTTTATATAGCAACAAACGCAGACCTATTATGTGTGTAGCTGCTGCTGAAAGACAAGTGCATGACTTTGTGTCGTCTTGGGTTGATTATTGCAGTGCTCTGTTTTCTGGCTGTGTCTCGCTTGCAGCTCTTTCAGAATGCTGCTGCTAGAGTTCTGAGTAGAACTAAGACAAGTGAACACAACACCTCTGTGCTGGCCTCCTTGCACTGGCTCCCTTTAGAGTTGAGTTCAAGATTCTGCTTTGAATTTACAAGGCCTTGACTGGACTAGCGCCTATTTATTTACAGGATCTGCTGACCCCATGCATTCCTAATCGCAGTCCTAGATCACAGAATGCAGGATTGTTGGTTATTCCCAAGGTTAATAAAATGAAAACAGGAGGAAGGGCTTTTTGTTATAAAGCTCCAAAATGATGGAATGATTTGACCATTTTTGTCAGGGAAGCTGGACTTGAACTGTTTTTAAATCTAGATTAAAAACTAATTTATAAACTTTTCATATTTTAATTTTGTATTCATTTATTTTATTTATTTAAAAAAATAAGCTTTTTATCTGATTTTACAATTAAACTGTATTTCTTTTATTCCAATTTGTTTTACATTTTTGTGTTAGACTTTTTTCATTGTTCTATTTGTACAAACTAGCTTTTTATTTTTTTTTATAATGTAAAATTAAAATCACATTTTTTGTGGCTTTTTTAATTTAAATTTGATACAATGTTGTATTAGACTGTTTTTCATGACTTTTTTTTTTTTTTTTGTGAAGCGTTTTGGGATCCTTGGGATGTAAGGTGTTATAGCAATGTGTATTGTATTTTGTTGTATTGTATTGTATCTAAGTAAAAATATGGAAAACTGCTGAGAATATAAATATGAATCCTAGTTTGTTACAGCTTCAACCAAAACCAACAGCAAGAGGTTTGACACACAACCTATGACTCATGTTGGTGGAACCATCGGACCTCCGTGTGAATCAATGAGAATAGACGAAGAAAAGGGTTTTCTTTGACCACCTAAAATGACGTGCTAAACAGATTTTCTTATTGTGGACAGCATTGTTCCTGAGAGACACACCAACACACACAGACACACAGGCCAGACACACAGGCCAGACACAGACATCCTCCTACACACTTCATCTGGAAAAACTGAACAGGATCAGTTCACCATAATAGTATCATATTCATTTTTGAAGTGCATAATTATATCAATGTTTTTTTTTCTTCCTTCTTATAAACAATAACGCCAGAAGTAAAGTTTCAGACAGAAAAATCTAAATGCGCTAAAGAGATAACTCCCACTTGTCAATCTTTATCCAGTGGCAGCGAGCAATACTATTCAAACCAGGTTCATTTAAACATACCTCTCTTCGCAGTCTGTGCTGTGCGTTTGAGTTTACCTCCTCCTTCCAAATCTCAACCTCATTTTCGGCTTTGTTTTAGAAATACTAAAATGAACATAATGAACTGAATGCCAAACGTTTCAAACAAAAAGTATTTTTTCATTTTTCTTTTCATATTTCTAAATGAAGCACTATTGAATGTTTAATAGTTATGGTGATCTTTCTGCATCTTAAGATGGCCACCGTATTGAGGTTATGTGGCTTTCCAGAGGATAAAGACTCACAGCTGCATTCTGTGAGACCCTCAATAAAGTTCCATTACAGATGGTGTCCAGCAGCAATTAACCGTTTCACTACCACATTGTTTTAACCACTGGACATATCATTACTACAGATTGTACTTCATCTTCACAAACCATGTGTTGGTGTGACAATCTCCTTTGATTGGGCCCCCAGGGAGGTTTTCATTCACAAGACTCCCGTTTCTATTACTGCGCTGCAAGTTTTGGACTAGTTCCTTAGTTCTAAGTGAATACAACTCTGGGAGTTAAAGGGTATGTTGTGTGCAACGAGTAATTGAGAGATCTCTTGGCTTATAGAATGCATTTGGGGAGCAACATGGCCCAACCTTGAATATAACAGATTCAGGAATTATTGCAGAACAGCGAGAAAACTGAACCTGTACATTACCAGAACAGTAGCCTGCTTGGTCTGTTTGAATTGAGATGGACAGTAGGGCAGCAGTGTGGAGTAGTGGTTAGGGCTCTGGACTCTGGACCGGAGGGTCATGGGTTCAATCCCAGGTGGGGGACGCTGCTGCTGTACCCTTGAGCAAGGTACTTTACCTAGGTTGCTCCAGTAAAAACCCAACTGTATAAATGGGTAATTGTATGTAAAAATAATGCGTAAAAAATAATATAATTGTATGTAAAAATAATGTGATACCTTGTAACAATTGTAAGTTGCCCTGGATAAGGGCGTCTGCTAAGAAATAAATAATAATAATGATATCTGATTCCCTGTCTCTCACATCTCTCCCTAGGAAAGCTGCTAAAATGCAGGTGCTGGTGTGCCTGGTCTGCCTCTACGTCCTGTCTGTGATCCAGCCCAGGCCCTGTTCAGTCTCAGCCTCTGCTTTCCGACACCATGCGTCCTGCATGCTGGTAAGTCTCACTGCTGTCTCCCTGTTTCCAGGGGATTCAGAGTTAGTTTGGTTAAAAACGTTTAGCTTTTTTAAAGAATACATTCATAAAAAAGAAAAATGGGCAGACCAGACCACAGCAGCATGATTTTGGGAACAGGCACAATCAACACTGCCAGACAAAAGGAGGTTGAGGACGGAACTGCATTGTTTTCAATGCATTTTTAAGAAGTGGTCTGTGGATTTTGTCATCGTGGGTGAACAGATCAATTACTACACCGGTAAAAAAAAAAAAGTGTTTGTTTGCGCTGCTGGGATGTTTTGCATGTGTTTATGAAACAGCAGCTACAATACCAGTGTTTTACGTTAATAGGGTTATTCAAAATACAATTGACCTATTAGTATTACTGTGCATTTGCACATTTTAACTATACTGTTGATTTTATTTAGACAAACAACTTGGATTTTACTGTGCTAAGCACAGGTGGTTAAAGGGTTTATGGTGCGATGTGTTCTGTGTGGAATATTTTCACTATTTTTTTAAACGTATTAGTGAACAATCCTTTTTTTATCTGAAAATAACGAAAAATACGTATTATGTAACACACATTATTATGCTAAACTCTTCGCCTTTCAAGATACATTTCTTTCTGTAATATTAAGCAAATTAGTTGAGTTTATTGATTTTGAACTGGAGCATATATGTGTGAGTATGCAATGGTTTTAAAACTCTGATTTTGCCTCAGTTGCATTAACTTGGACAGGTTTTCTTTGTAGCTGCTATGTTTAAGGCTTAGAAGCAAGATCTCGATATCAAATATCAAATTAAATGCCACAAAATGGCCTTTCATGTGGTGAAGGTATCTGAAAAAAACTATTAGGGAATTTCACTGTTGAGAAAAAGTGAAAAACACTCAGGCTGCCATCAGTAAAATTGTAAATAAATGGTTAAAAGTATTCTTTTGTTTTGTGGTATCCATTACTGTACATCCAACCCAATTGAGCATAGGTAAAATGGGCTCTGTATAGTCAATACAGGCCCTGTGAAAATCGTGGAAATTTTCTTTAAAATTCACAGCATTGTCACGGGTAAAGTATCGTATTTCGCGGAATGTGCACGGAAATATTAAATAAATTACGTGTACAGGTTATTATTTTTTTTAAAAAAAGCAAATATACAGATAAATGCACTGACATCAAAATTAACACTTTACAATAGCTTGTGAAACAATGTTGTAATTAACAGCCTGTAGGTAAAGTGTATCTGCAAGGACAGCTTTCAGTTCTAGTACGTCAAGTGCATGTTCACCATTTAGGTCTTGATAAAAAAAGGCAAGTTTAGGTAAGTATTCACGTCTCAGCTGGCATGATGAAGGAATCACTCCACCATTTGCTACACTCTGTCTGAAGAATTTTTAGCCTTTTTAGAGACATCCATTTTCTTGTTTACATTGTGTAGCATTTTAATTTCCCGCTTAGTTTGCATAGAGTGACATGACATAATCACTGCACAGCACTGTGTGCATAATGTGATTTTTTATATTTTTTGTATGAAATGCAAATCATTATGAAATTATTTGTATTTCTTAAGAATATTGTAAAGATTGCGGTATTGGGCTAATTTCAGGATACCGGGCAGCCCAGGCACTTGCGATTTTCACAGGGCCTTATCAATAACAAAACCTGCTTATAAATAGGCCAAGGAATCGTGAATTCACTGAAAGGGAGACGAATCACAAGGCAGAAACCATGGACCTGGTGAACATCAGTGGGGCAAGTATGAGCACATTATTGTGCATCTCAATTACAGCACTGCTGTGAGTTAGTAAATGGAAAATCTTTTTACAAAATCACAGTTTCAGAGGGAGCAGGAATTACAGTTGCACACCCCTAGTGGTCATTTCAAAAACTTCAGAAATGAATGGTTTGCATCATTATGAGGGAGCAGCTCTTTGCCTTTCTGGTTAAACTGAGGCTTGAAACAGCAGTGGTTTTGATAAGCAGCTTCAAGCTGTATCAGGTGATTCCCCACAGGGTCCTTGGTTATTGGGATAGCCTCTGGTTTTACACCTCTGAATAGAATGGTGAGAGCAGGCAATCTCTGTGAACAAACTGGGGGGATTAATTACCTAAATAAATGTCTGCCAGCATGTCGCCTTCAAAATTACAACTTATCAATAGGTATTTTACAAGCAAATGTATGTACAACAGGCTAGATCAGCCGAAGCAAATTCCAGCACCATCTAGTGCACAGCGATTGCATTACCAGCAAAACAAACAGGATGGAACTGGTTCTTACTTCTGTAAAGATATATTAGCTGGTCTAGTCTGTGTTATATGTATATAATATCTAGAACTGTAGCGCAGCTGCTGAACTCATAATTAAAGCAACACATCAAACCTGTAACCATAGTCATTGCAATAAATACGGGCAGCCTGTTTAACCTGACGTACAAATACAATTCTTTTAATCTATTTTATTTGCTTATTTTTGTAATTGTGTTTTATTTATCATTCTTATTAATTTCCTGTTTTCTTCAATAGTTTTTTTTGTATTATTGTTTCTGGATATTATTATGGTTATTATAATTATTTATTGTTATTTTGTCATTTTTACTCCTTGATATTGCAGACCTGTTTGAACTGAAATGTAAAGCGCTTTGAGATACTGTGGTATAAAAGGTGCTGTAAAGAAATACATGGAAATTGGAATTGAAAATTATAAAAGCATGGAAATGAAATCTGAAAATATACTCAATAAATATTGATCTACTGTAAAAACAGTAGTGATAAAGAATATGGATTTTGGGCAGGTTATTAATAAAGTTAAATTTTGAATTTTAAATCCATTTTAAATTTAAAAGATTGAATTGCATATTCGTACGTACAGAGCAGGGTGGAAATCAGATAAAACCAGACCTTTTATTATATTCTTAGCAAATACAACATCAAGCAAGTCAGGAGGTGCCTTTTCCACATGCTTTGAGTTTGATCATGATCATGAACAAAGCATTGCATGGCTGTAGTTTCTTTTTAAAACACCAGCTTCTTAAGGGGGGAAAAAAGTCACATCTCGCTGTGACAGGGCAGAATTCCTGCTTGTAAATAGTGGAATCTAAGTTTGGCAGGGATGGGGTTAATTCCATCCCTGACAGAATCCACATGGGGAATGTGGCTGGGGTGCTGATTGGATGGTCAATGAAACCCCAGCCACATGGTAGCCTATATAAAGGGAGCCAAATCCTTTGCTTAGAGAGGAGAAGGCGAATGGCCAGCCTGAAGTGTTTTTGGTGTATGATTTGTGTTTTTGTTTAACTCTTTATTTTTGTCCCTGTAACTTGTTTATTCTGTTCCTGTGTTTTTGTTTGTTTGGTGGTAATAAACGTGTGTAACAGCGATTTAACTGCAGCTCTCCGTCTCCCAGTCTGCCAGTAGCAGCTTGGACCCTGAGGCTAACCTGCTACACTTGCACATATAAGTGCAGTAAACTGTGTGCCATAAGGTTTATATAATTGGTATATGTACTGTAAACTTGTTTCCCATCTGTGCCACAAACATGTATGCATAGTGACACACACACATAAACACGCAGCGGCAATGTGTGACTACCACTTTAAGGTAACTTGCACAGTTTTAGATCCCTATCTCACACCACAGTAAACGTTTAATCTCTGGTGTCTTTACAGACATCTGGTTAAATTGTTATGTGGCAGCCACAAGTTATCCGTCATATCTGTGCACTGTGTATTGTGAGTTTTAGATTAAAATGAAAGTGACTCTTTACAGTTATCAATGTGCTGGTGGATGCAGCTTCATATCTGCACTATGTATTGTGAGTTTTAGATTCAGTTATCAATGTGCTGGTGGGTGCAGGTTTTTTAACCTTTAGGCTGTCGCTCATATATAACATTTGTGTTCCCCTTGTGCCACGGGGAAAATGACAGGACACAGTCATATAAAATGAAACATGTAAACTATTCCTTATACCCCACTAGGGATATAGTGGCGCCTGTACACGTCATACATAGAGGACACAACATGAACGATGAGAGAGAAGTGTAGGTATTCCACGAATTAGGACAGTCGAACAACCCATGAGTTTTGAACGTAATATGGAGTATTCTGTTTATATAACAACTATAATGTAGAGCAAAGGAAGTATGATCTAAGGAATTACTTACCTTAGATCAATTTCCATGTCTGCTTAGCAACGTAGCGTCATTTGGAATTGGCCTGATTGTTGGATTTAAATGAATGCAAGATGGATTCCAAATTGAGATCCAGTAAAAAATAAATATCCGTGCAGCAGCATTGAAAATGAAAATGTTCCTCAATGCTATGTCTCTCAACACTTATTCTATAATTTACAGTTATACATGAAGAACCAAGAATGACATTTTGATGAGATGTGGTTAGGACATTGCTTAGTTATTTCAGAAGTTGAGTATATGAGATGTCTGTTTGTCTTTTTGTCTGTCTTTACATACATCCTGTATGATAATTAGCACTGTCCTGCTTTTCAAAGCTTGGTATCTTATGTTGAGTACATCTCTGATAATTAGGTTATAAACCTGCAGATTTAGACAACATAACTTAACTGAGCAAAACAGAAAATTTAAGTTGAAAGGCAAAAACAACTGTCACCTTACAAAGCGAACCCCTAGATTGTGTCTTTTCTTATCACAATTAAAAATGTCAATGTGATGGGTCAGAAACACTCTTGACACACCGATGTAGAGTTTAAACTCTCAATCCCTCGGTGGCAGTGAGGGTGAGAGTGTATTTAATACTTACAGTTCTGTTTTTAGTGAAATCAAACGGTGCAAATGATCACAACAACAAACAAAGTGCAAACAAAGGCTGGTCCTTTTGTGAAGTGTTCTTTGCAGATGTGGTCGTGCTTTAGCACTGGTAAAAGTATTCTATTAGTCCAGAGTCTTTTCTGACACTGACCTCATATCTCCCCTCAGCAAGGTTATGAAATGATAAAGCAAAACATAACATTAATACAGAACAAACAAACAAACACAATACCGAACCGCTTGGCTCAGTTCTCCAGCTCAACCTTTGTAAGACAGAGACTTCCCTATTTATGTCTGGAGCACCGCCCCTGTAATCACCAAACACCAATGGCAAACTGCCTTGTGTTGAAAATGGCCGCTTTACAGAGGAAAGTTCTTCATACACAAATCACTGTCTGCCCCTACCTAAAATGGCCGACTTCCAGTACTACTGAATCAATCCCTGTTCAGCCATCCCAAATAGTGTCATACTCTGGCTGCTGAGCAACCTCTAGCATCAGGAGGTTGAATTACAGCCTGGACCCTTCTGTGCCATCACATATCCCACCCCTCAGAGTGGAGCACGATGATTAATCTGAAAGGAAAAGGGCTGGAGCGCCAGGTACCACTGTGTTATCTTGACATTCGAATCCTTCATCATATTCAACCACTTAAGTGGAGCGTAATCTGTTGTGAGCAGAAAGGGTTGTCCCAAGAGATAATATCGAAGGGATTCAGGGCCCACTTAATGGCCAGGCATTACTTTTCAATCACAGAATAATTTTTCTCTCTGGCCACCAACGTCCAACTTATATACAACATGGGATATTCTATACCTTCTCTCTTTTGGGACAGAACAGCCCCCAAACCAACTTCTGAGGCATCAGTTTGCAGGATGAACTCCTGACTGAAATCCAGACTAATTAAGGCTGGAGCCTGGCTCAGCCATACCTTTATCAAATCAAACGCCACCTGAGACTCTACTGTTCACCCTATTCTATTTGGGGCATTTTTCTTGGTGAGGTCAGTAAGGGGAGTGGTGGTGGTGGAAAATTCAGGAATAAATCGATAGTTGTAAACCGCCAGTCTCAATAATGCCCTCACTTGCTTCTTAGTTTTAGATGCCACAGGTTTCACATAACCGTTTACCATGACAAATCCTAAATGGTTTCATCTTTTCCAAATACACATTTTGCTAAGTTAGCTGTAAGCCCTGCTTCTCTCAAAGACTGAAGAACTGATGAAATCTATTAACCAGCACCAGCACAATAGGACTGCACCACTCGCTTTGTGAGTCTTGAATGACTCCCAGATCAAGCATATCCCCAACCTCCCATCGAATGGTATCTCTGTGACTCTCTGGGATCCGGTATGGTTGCTGCCATACCCTAGAACCTGGCGGAGTGATAATAGCATATTCAATTAATGTAGTTCTACCAGGAACATCAGAAAGTACGTCACTGAAGTTACTAATAATCTCCTCCCTTTGATCAGTAGTTCATTTTTCGCCCATGGCAAATAGAATAGGTTGTACCTATAATAGGCAATGGGACCAACGGAGCGGGGCGAATTGATTCTGGAGCCACTAATTGACAGTTCGGACATGCTGAAATGTATTTCCGCACATCCTCGTAAATTCCTGGCCAAAACAAACTGGTAATTATTTGGTCCAATGTCTTTTCCTGACCTAAATGTCCCAAAAAGGGTAGGTCATGAGCTAATCTCATAATCTCCTGGCGAAAAGACCTTGGAACCAATAATTCCGTAACAGGCTCTCCTGTCCCTGCTGCCCGGGTTACTCTATAAAGCAAGTGCCTGTTTACGATGAAGTGGGGATATACCAAGGGCCGACTGGCATCTACCAACTCTCCCTCAATGCAACTAACCTGAGCCAGAACAGATCTAAAGATGAATCATTCTGTTGTTCAAAAACAATATCTACATTCCGACCCCAAAAATTAGGCACATCGAGAGGTCTTGTTACATTGTCTGCCCTTACAGGCTCCGTAACCTCGCTCCACAGGTCACACTGTATAGCCACCCCTTTCCCCTGGTGTTTCAAAGATACAGGTACATTTGTTCCAGATCCTTCCCCCACTCTTATTTGAGTCCCCTCCCATTTTTCAACCCTGCGCTTTCTTTTTGTTTTTCGAGGGCGAACATGAGAAGGGAAGAGGTCAGAATGCAGGGAAAGATTTGTCCAATTGTTTCTTCCCCTCGTTGGGCTAACACCGCTTGAGAGCAGGTTGTGACTAAAACCATTTTATTGGACAAAATGTGTCCAAAAACGGCCAATCCCGACCCAGTATCATGGGATATGGTAAACGTTCTGCTACAGTCACAACTATGTTCGCTACAGCACCATTTATTTTTAACTGTATTTGAGTGATCGGGTAAGACTGTCATACTATAACCGAATACCTTTGGCCTGTAACTTGTTTTGTAATTCCTAAAATGATCCGATGATGTAATACAATTGGTTAACACTGCTGTATACTTACAGTGGCAGCATGTTGGGGGGTGCCCTGCCCCTGTGTGTATTTTTGTGTTATATGTTGTATGTGGTGTGTTATTGTTGGTGTATATATATATATATTGGTGCACAGGGTATAAATTGGGCTATGGGGATTGCACAAATTAGTTCACGTGCTGGGATTCAAGTGAGTGATTAATTAGTAATTGATTCCCAACACAGCTGTATATATAGATGCACGAGTCACTCACTCGGGGTTGTTGTGTTCAGGGCAGAACGAGACGTGAGTCGTAAGATAAGAGAGTCAATACTAAAGCAATTGCTACCTGTGCAACACGATAC
The DNA here is from genome assembly GCA_030684275.1 of Acipenser oxyrinchus oxyrinchus. Lineage (NCBI taxonomy): Eukaryota > Metazoa > Chordata > Actinopteri > Acipenseriformes > Acipenseridae > Acipenser > Acipenser oxyrinchus. The sequence continues at coordinate 17,005,178 of CM060254.1, read as the reverse complement.
TTGTTTGTTTGTTTGTTCTGTGCCTGTTTTGGCCAACATGCCGTTTTGTTTTTGTAAAGTGTCTTGTTCTGTAAAATCTTTTTTATTTATAATTAAATCTGCACAGCAGCGCGCTCCTCACAACACTGTCTTCTGGATTTCCTTCCTGGTCTGACATCACCAGAACGCCAGCCTGTTCACACAGCAGTATTATTCACACACTTCTCCTTCTGCATTTGAAACCTCTCACCTCCTTGGTTTTTCAACAAACAGCCCCTGCAAGTTTTACTCACTTTACCCTATATGATGGCCATTAGCAGCCCAACGTTAGGTGTTGTATTGTGCTTAGAAATTTGCATTCGGGGGATTAAGAAAGAACATAAGAAAGTTTCCAAATGAGAGGACGCCATTCAGCCCATCTTGCTCGTTTGGTTGTTAGTAGCTTATTGATCCCAGAATCTCATCAAGCAGCTTCTTGAAGGATCCCAGGGTGTCAGCTTCAACAACATTACTGGGGAGTTGGTTCCAGACACTCACAATTCTCTGTGTAAAAAAAGTGCCTCCTATTTTCTGTTCTGAATGCCCCTTTATCTAATCTCCATTAGTGACCCCTGGTCCTTGCAGTAATTGAAATTATAAAAATATAATATAAAATTCATTTAATTCTGACAACTTGTCGTCTAGATTGAGGGTGAACATGTATTCAGGGGGTTTGGTTTAGGTTTTATTGTGTGCTGTTTTTGGTTAAACATTTGGGTGAAACTTAGATTTTTTTGTAGCAGACGTGTGAAATCATGGTTCAATCTTATGTTACTTCATAATATACTTAGTTTCATATATTAAAGTAAACAATTTTTACTTTGTATTTCAAAAGGGATCCTCATCAGTGGTTTATCAAATAACCTTCGTTTATTACAGCTAAACAACATCAATGAAGGCATCTGTTACATTCACAACTTTTATTTTTTGAGTTTAGCAATTATTTTGAATTGTGCATTATTGAGAGAAGCCCTAACATCAGAACCTGTAATGAATGACTCTGTTTCTTACAGGACCAGAGCACTGCTTGGTACAGTGGCTGCAACTTGGTGTCCGTACCTACCGATCTTCCAGAGAACTTACAGAAGCTGCACCTCGACCGGAATCACATCCGATTGCTGTGGAATTCCTCGCTGACACGCTACACTCATCTGCAGACACTCAGCTGCACTCAGAATACAATGCAGACCATACAAGCAGGGGTCTTTTCCAGCACACCTCTGCTAGAAAGCCTCAGTCTAGCGAGCAACCTCCTTCATTCCAACTACCACGAGCTGGGCCGAGCTCTACGGTTCCTGCCAGCTTTGAAAAGCTTGGACCTATCAGAAAACCTGTTGGCCGAAGACATGGTCTCTTCCATCCTTCAGAACCTCACAACCTTGGAGTCCCTGACCCTGTCTGGCAACCTTCTCATGAGGCTAGACACGTCTATCTTCAGCGGGCTTCACCAACTGCAAGAGCTCAACCTGGAGAGGAACATGCTTTACGAGATCGAAGATGGTGCTTTTGAAAACTTAAAGAAGCTCCGAAGGCTCAATGTGGCATTCAACCACCTCCCCTGCATTGTGGACTTTCACCTTACCCAGCTGGAGGTTCTCAATGCCAGCCACAATGTCATTGAGTGGTTCCTTTCCTACCAGCACCAAGAACAGGAGTTTCAACTAGAAACCTTGGATCTCTCAGACAACAAGATGTTCTTCTTTCCTCTCTTGCCAAACTGCAGCCGTATTCGGACTTTGCTGTTGGCAGAAAACCAAATTAATTTTTATGGGCGGCAACTGGACAACAGCTCTTCTGGGCAGCCCGATGTGGTCCAGTTTGTCAACCTAGACGGGAGTGTTAGAAACATCACGGCCACATATCTGTGGGATGAAACTCTCCACAGTGACGTCTCGTCCTTGGAACTTCTTGACATGAGTGACAACAGTCTCCGTTACCTGCCCCAAGGCTTACTGAGCAGAATGACCTCCCTGTCGAGGCTCAGGTTGGCCCACAACTGCCTGGAATCCATGTACTTGGCACCAGTGGAGATCCCAGATTCTCTTATGGAGCTGGACTTGAGCCACAACCTGCTTTCAGAACTGCAACTCAATCGAAGCTTTGGTAATCTGCTGCCCAATTTGAAGTTTTTCAATCTGAGCTCCAATGACCTGCAGCAGATCCCTTCATGGACGTTCAGTGCATTGCAGAACATTGCCTCTATAGATCTGAGTTCTAACAAAATTGAGATCTGCTCATCGCAAGGTGACTCACACTGCGTGGTTTTGAGCAGCATTTTCTCTCTTCGCCATCTCTACTTGTCAGACTGTGACCTGCAGATGATATCTCCACAGGCTTTGGAGGGATCACCCATTACCCATTTGGAACTATCAAAAAACCCCAGGTTCATTGTGAGGAGGACTACTTTTCTAAGCCTTAGCAGGACTTTGGAGCACTTAGGTCTTGGGAACACCAACCTTTCTGACATGGACTTTTCCCCATTCCAAAGCCTAAGGTCTTTAGACATCTCTGGGAATGCCTTAAACCACCTCCCCACTTCACTTCTGGGTCTATCCCTGAGGACATTGAATTTGAGGGACAACAAGCTGTCCACCATTCCTCCTGGTCAAGCAAGGGTCTTGGGCCAGAAGATACAGTCTCTGCTCCTTGGGGGGAACCTGTTCAATTGTTGCCAGCTGGACTGGTGGACTATTTTTAGGGAAATGGACAATGTGAGGATTGAAGACCAAGCTGAAGTGAAGTGCCACCTGTCTACTTTGGTGGACCATATTTCTCAGATGAAACAATTGGCAAGCTCACACTGTGGAAAGAAGGCTGAAATGATTTGGCCCTATATCCTGCTCTTTCTGCCATTGTGCCTCATTCTTCTAGGGCTCTGCTTGGTGTTCATCCTGTCCTTCAACCCCAAACTGATTCCCAGATTTATAAAGCAAAGATGCAGAAGGTCAACTTCATACTAGTAGCACTGAACAAGCATTACATTTTTTAAAAGGAATAACGAATAAAGCTACCATATGTGACTCGTAGTGTCTGTCTTGTTGATTTATAAGGGTGTAAAAACCTCAGCATTTTCAAACAAATACTGTCAAACTTCTGTAACCCAAACTAACTGGGATCAGGGGGTGTAGGTAAAATTGATTTGTTCAGAAAATCAAGTTATTATAAAATTGTTGACATCATTTCAAACACTCAAAAGCATACTCATGCCTTTAAACGTTATTTTAATGATTGTTAACTGATGAAGGCTTAAACTGAAACATTTGTGTACTTAACTTTGTTTGTCAGATCACAGTTTGGTTAAGCACGTTTCACTGTAGCTTCCAATAGCCCTTACTATGGTGTGGTGTTTGCAGTTATTCTCAGTGATTCTGTGTTCTGATGTTCCAATACTGAATTATTACCATGTTTCTCTACATCTGTCTGCATCTTGTCTGGAAGATCATAATAGATTAACAGCTTTCTTTTTCCACTCAAATCTTGCGACAGTGGGCCCTGTGTTCCACTTTGCTGTAATGGTAAGGCATGGATTCATTTCAAAAGGTTAACCTATGATGCTGTAATCACATTTTCTTTAATTTCACCTTTTTCATATTTTCTTTTTAATCTTAAATAACATCCATTTTTATATTGCATGTTTATTAATAGACTCCAATATTTGATTAAAATGAAGGGTCATTTTCCCAGTAATAAGGAGGGAGTGGAAAATTCATTCCAATGTTACCTTTCCACTCTGCCAACTCTACATTTACAACTGCAAAGAGCAAGCCGAGCTGGCAGAATTCAATTATCACATAGTCTCATGATTTGAAAGGAATGAGGACGCTGCCTAGTCATTTAGGATTGTCATTTAAATGTCACTTGAAGCTACTTACTCATTAAACTACATAGTTCTGGAAATGTTGAAATAAGTCACCCTCCTAAGTCCTGGATACTAACTTTACAGCCTTGGTCAGAATCGGAGGGGCTGCAAAACAAACAGATTGTTGTAGGTCCAGATTGTGCTTTGCGGGATTCACAGCTGTCTTGTTCGGAGCTCAGGGATCGCTTGGTTAACTCACTCTATAGGTTCAGTTTATGCTTTGCGGGATTCACAGCTGTCTTGTTCGGAGCTCAGGGATCGCTTGGTTAACTCACTCTATAGGTTCAGTTTATGCTTTGTGGGATTCCAGGCTGTCTTGTTCGGAGCTCAGGGATCGCTTGGTTAACTCACTCTATAGGTTCAGATTGTGCTTTGTGGGATTCACAGCTGTCTTGTTTGGAGCTCAGGGATTACTTGGTTAACTCACTCTATAGGTTCAGATTGTGCTTTGTGGGATTCACAGCTGTCTTGTTCGGAGCTCAGGGATCGCTTGGTTAACTCACTCTATAGGTTCAGATTGTGCTTTGTGGGATTCACAACTGTCTTGTTTGGAGCTCAGGGAAGACTTGGTTAACTCACTCTATAGGTTCAGATTGTGCTTTGTGGGATTCACAGCTGTCTTGTTCGGAGCTCAGGGATTACTTGGTTAACTCACTCCATAGGTTCAGATTATGCTTTGTGGGATTCACAGCTGTCTTGTTCGGAGCTCAGGGATTGCTTGCTTAACTCACTCTATCTTTAAGTGTAGGTGGGGGTGGGGGTGGGGGTGTTGAATTAGCCCTTGTGAAAGGCTGTGGTGAAGCAGAGGAAGTCTGATGACATTTCCTGTTTTGCTACATTGAACAGCAGCAGAGAAAGCCACCTGCTTGCATCTCAGAAAGTTTGTGAGGTTTTCCCAGAGGCTTACCTTGCATAGTGGTCTGGCACACACACCAGTGCCCAAGCCAGAACACCTCTGTGAGGCTTCACTTCTCCTCCTCCCCCCTCCCCACCTCAGCACAAACCGTTGCAAACTGAAGACCCGTGCACACCCACAATGTGTCATTAGCACCATTTTTTTTAATGTGAGGAAATTGGCCTTTGAAGTTACAAAATGTGTAATAAAGATCTGAGGAATATTTAACTCACAGGCTCCATACGAATACTTCATGCTTATTTAGTTTTTATTTAATTGTGGTGTTTTTGTCTCTTTTTGAACCTTTTTCACCAAACTTTGACTTTTTTCCGAAGTGTTTTTTTTTTTTTCAAAGATGGGCTGAAGTTTATTCTCAAGCATTATGTAACCTAAGAAATATTTAGAAACAGTCCTTACAAAAGCATTCCCTTAAAATACTCCATAACGTTTTGGGAATGAGCCCATCAGTGACATTTTGGACTAAAAAGCCACATATAATCATTAAGTGGTTCACATGGTATGTCACATGACACGTGAATGCAGACTAGGAGCTTTTATAATTTGTGTTCCATTCTCAAAAATGTTGGTCAGTTTATATCTAGAGAGAAGCGTTTATCCATTTTATAGAGATTATATGATGCTGCCCAAAAAATGGGGAAGCACACACTGCAGAGACATGTCTGTTTTCAACGCCCCACGCAGCTCGAGTCACAGAGTCACCCAAGAGAGAACGGGAATTCTGTTTGCTGATCTTTTTTTTCACATGTTTTTATTTTCACTTTGACACAGTTGTTTTTTCCAAACTGAATTGATCTAAACAGCAGCATATAGAAATACCACCAGCATTTAAATCAATATATAAGAGACCAGCATGCGCTGTTGGATGTTTGATTTCATAACCTCGGGCCCTGTTGTTAATTATTTAAACAGCGATGACACTCAGACCCTCCACCATTTATATCAATTGAATATACCCATAAGAGCTCTATTTGGTATTTCAAAATTAAAACAACTGCAGTGTGCAGGGTGTGTGCCAGTGTGAAACAGTGCTGGGAAAGCCAGTGCCTGCAGAGTATTGTGTGTGCGCTGAAACCAGAGTTAACCAGAATACCACTGTGGTGATGCACTGCGTCGCGGTGGTTGGAGCAGAGAGAGAGAGAGAGAGAGAGAGAGAGAGATAGAGAGACACCAAAACTTGAGACCGCTTCGACACGCATTCTCCTCAGCCACACAGCCGGCTGCTCCAACAAGGAGCTGCCTCTTTCTTTCTTTCCTTTTCTTTTTTCTTTCTTTTTCTGTCATTTTTGTTTCCTTTCTTCCCTTCATTCCTTTCTTTTTTCCCCTCATAAATCCCATGAACCCGATTCTGAATGTGTATTTTATATTGTTTTAGACTATTCTTTAGATGCTCAAAGAAACACATGTTGCCAAAATAAACAAACATAAGATTTCGGTTTTATACTTAATGTCATTTACATTGGCTAATGCAAAATAAAAAGTTGTATTGCATGGATTTCCAACACCCTGCTCACAGTAATGCCTGAGAAGCTTTCAATTTACTTAACAACAAACTGAAAAAAAATGAAAAATGTGACATTTCGAAATCTAACATGAAATACTGTACTACTATTATGGCTTCCGGTAGACTTTTGCAATATCCTTTTGTAGTTTCTTTGATTGCATGATGTTAAATAAAATATCTAAATTATGTTCATATAGTTTTAAAAAAAGAAATGATGTCACAACCCTAATATTCTGGGTTATGGAAAGCTTTTGTCCATAGCTGTGTGCATGTTGTTAGGTCAGTCCCTGTGCAGCATGCAGTGTTGAAGGTTTCTGTGATTTGGTAACTGCAGCACTGTAGTCTGTTGGTTGTCCCCTGAGCTGTGATTTCTTTATGGTGGAGCTTTGCCATTCCAGGAACAGCTCGGGATTCCTGGGAGACTGTCGATGGACATGTTGGTCAGTGTAGCCACTGGATTGAGGGACAGTTGCACGGGCACCCTCTATCATGTCCCTTGTAAAGTCACTGAGATCCTTCTGCTGTCCCGTGATTGTTGCTTGCACACAGGTTATACAGGTCTAGAGGGTCACATGGTATGTCACGTGACCTCATACATTGCAGACTAGGAGATTTTCTAATTTGTGTTACATTCTCAAAAATGTTGGTCAGTTTATATCTAGTGTGAAATGTTTGCACCACTCACGGGTTCGTTGCCCCTTTAAAAATAGACCCAACACACAGAAATGGATTTTTCAAGCGCGGTTGCGCTGTTTTTTTTTAATAAACACACAAACAAAACAAAACACAAAATAAACACCTAGCTCTTAATGAACACTGAATAATCACGCAGGAACCTACACTGATACGCAGGACAGCTAAGCCGTTTACCTGCAATAAACTCACTCTCTCTCTCTCTCTCTCTCTCTCTCTCTCTCTCTCTCTCTCTCTCTCTCTCTCTCTCTCTCTCTCTCTCTCTCTCTCTCTCTCTCTCTCTCTCTCGCCTGGAAGCAGAGCACTCCTTTCTACCTCCTTCTCCTCAGCAGCCTTGAGCAAACTGACCTCTCCCCTTAAATACCCTGCACCTGGTCCCAATTTAACAATAGCTACCAGGTGCAGGGGATAATTAATAATAAAACAATTAACAAATTAAATGAAACAATAAAACAATACAATCAAACAAACCAAAAAGGTGCATTTTCTCTTCAGGGAGGTTTTAACCCCCTCCCTGCTGTCTCACACAACCTGCTGTCTTACACTAGAGAGAAGCGTTTATCCATTTTATAGAGATTATATGATGCTGCCCAAAAAATGGGGAAGCACACACTGCAGAGACATGTCTGTTTTCAACGCCCTACGCAGCTCGAGTCACAGAGTCACCCAAGAGAGAACGGGAATTCTGTTTGCTGATCTTTTTTTTCACATGTTTTTATTTTCACTTTGACACAGTTGTTTTTTCCAAACTGAATTGATCTAAACAGCAGCATATAGAAATACCACCAGCATTTAAATCAATATATAAGAGACTAGCATGTGCTGTTGGATGTTTGATTTCATAACCTCGGGCCCTGTTGTTAATTATTTAAACAGTGACGGCATTCAGACCCTCTACCGTTTATATCAATTGAATATACCCATATGAGCCCTGTTTGGAATTTCAAACAGGAATAACATTTCAAAATAAAAGCAACTGGCAACTGGGGGACAAAGGCCAGCCCTGCAGGTGTCTGCTTGAGCTCACCAGTAGAGGCTGCTGTAGCGCGTTGAGGCGACTGTCGATTTTGCCAGCCTAACATTCCCTGGGGAGACTGGCATCTTCATGTAGCCAGGACTTGAACCTGCACTCCTCTAACCGTATATCTCAACCTACACACATGTGGTTGTGCCTTTACCAGGTGAGCCATCGGGGACCCACAAAATCATTCTAAAGGTACAAAACTAGCAAGAAACTCCCAACAAATAAGCTGCTTAATACCGCATCTGCTTTTCTACCTCTATTAAAGTTCTTCTACTTGTTTGCCACTTCTACCTGGCTTTATCTGATTGGAAAATATAGTTAAATATAATTCCTTACCAAAATTACCTGCTATACAGTACCAGTATTTTTGGCGAAGTTTGCTAATTCATATTTACCAATTGGTAATAAACCTGGTCTCACTTGCAAAATGCTCCTACAGTACCATCTTTAAAAGTGAACCCCATTTCAATGGTATGTGTGAAACAGAGTCTCAGTGTGCAGAGTCTCAGTGTGAAACAGAGTCTCAGTGTGCAGTCTCAGTGTGAAACAGAGTCTCAATGTGCAGAGTCTCAGTGTGCAGCGTCTCAGTGTGCAGAGTCTCAGTGTGAAACAGTCTCAGTGTGCAGAGTCTCAGTGTGCAACAGTCTCAGTGTGCAGAGTCTCAATGTTCAGTCTCAGTGTGCAGTCTCAGTGTGAAACAGTCTGTGTGCAGAGTCTCAGTGTGCAGTCTCAGTGCGCAGAGTCTCAGTGTGAAACAGTCTCAGTGTGCAGTCTCAGTGTGAAACAGTCTCAGTGTGCAGAGTCTCAGTGTGAAACAGAGTCTCAATGTGCAGAGTCTCAGTGTGCAGAGTCTCAGTGTGAAACAGTCTCAGTGTGCAGAGTCTCAGTGTGCAACAGTCTCAGTGTGCAGAGTCTCAATGTTCAGAGTTTCAGTGTGCAGTCTCAGTGTGAAACAGTTTGTGTGCAGAGTCTCAGTGTGCAGAGTCTCAGTGTGAAACAGTCTCAGTGTGCAGAGTCTCAGTGTGAAACAGTCTCAGTGTGCAGAGTCTCAATGTGCAGAGTCTCAGTGTGAAACAGTCTCAGTGTGCAGAGTCTCAATGTGCAGAGTCTCAGTGTGAAACAGTCTCAGTGTGCAGAGTCTCAATGTGCAGAGTCTCAGTGTGAAACAGTCTCAGTGTGCAGAGTCTCAGTGTGTAGAGTCTCAGTGTGAAACAGTCTCAGTGTGCAGTCTCAGTGTGAGTCTCAGTGTGCAGAGTCTCAGTGTGAAACAGTCTCAGTGTGCAGTCTCAGTGTGAAACAGTCTCAGTGTGAAACAGTCTCAGTGTGCAGAGTCTCAGTGTGCAGAGTCTCAGTTTGCAGAGTCTCAATGTGCAGCGTCTCTGTGTGCAGAGTCTCAGTGTGCAGAGTCTCAGTGTGCAGAGTCTCAGTGTGAAACAGTCTCAGTGTGCAGAGTCTCAGTGTGCAGTCTCAGTGTGCAGAGTCTCAGTGTGAAACAGTCTCAGTGTGCAGAGTCTCAATGTGCAGAGTCTCAGTGTGAAACAGTCTCAGTGTGCAGAGTCTCAATGTGCAGAGTCTCAGTGTGAAACAGTCTCAGTGTGCAGAGTCTCAGTGTGAAACAGTCTCAGTGTGAAACAGTCTCAGTGTGAAACAGTCTCAGTGTGCAGAGTCTCAGTGTGCAGAGTCTCAGTGTGCAGAGTCTCAGTGTGAAACAGTCTCAGTGTGCAGAGTCTCAGTGTGCAGAGTCTCAGTGTGAAACAGTCTCAGTGTGCAGAGTCTCAGTGTGCAGTGTCAGTGTGCAGAGTCTCAGTGTGAAACAGTCTCAGTGTGCAGAGTCTCAGTGTGCAGAGTCTCAGTGTGAAACAGTCTCAGTGTGCAGAGTCTCAGTGTGAAACAGTCTCAGTGTGTAGAGTCTCAGTGTGCAGAGTCTGTGTGCAGAGTCTCAGTGTGAAACAGTCTCAGTGTGCAGTCTCAGTGTGAAACAGTCTCAGTGTGCAGAGTCTCAGTGTGCAGAGTCTCAGTGTGCAGAATCTCAGTGTGAAACACTCTCAGTGTGCAGAGTCTCAGTGTGAAACAGAGTCTCAGTGTGCAGGGTCTCAGTGTGAAACAGTCTCAGTGTGCAGAGTCTCAGTGTGAAACAGTCTCAGTGTGAAACAGAGTCTCAGTATGAAACAGTCTCAGTGTGCAGAGTCTCAGTGTGCATTGTCAGTGTGCAGAGTCTCAATGTGCAGTGTCTCAGTGTGAAACAGTCTCAGTGTGCAGTCTCAGTGTGCAGAGTCTCAGTGTGAAACAGTCTCAGTGTGAAACAGTCTCAGTGTGCAGACTCTCAGTGTGAAACAGTCTCAGTGTGCAGAGTCTCAGTGTGCAGTCTCAGTGTGCAGAGTCTCAATGAGCAGTGTCTCAGTGTGAAACAGTCTCAGTGTGCAGAGTCTCAGTGTGAAACAGTCTCAGTGTGCAGTCTCAGTGTGCAGAGTCTCAGTGTGCAGAGTCTCATTGTGCAGAGTCTCAGTATGCAGAGTCTCAGTGTGAAACAGTCTCAGTGTGCAGAGTCTCAGTGTGAAACAGTCTCAGTGTGCAGTCTCAATGTGCAGAGTCTCAGTGTGAAACAGTCTCAGTGTGCAGAGTCTCAGTGTGCAGAGTCTCAGTGTGAAACAGTCTCAGTGTGCAGAGTCTCAGTGTGCAGAGTCTCAGTGTGAAACAGAGTCTCAGTGTGCAGAGTCTCAGTGTGAAACAGAGTTTCAGTCTGAAATAGTGCTGGGAAAGCCAGTGCCTGCAGAGTATTGTGCGCATCTGTGTGTGCGCGCAAACCAGAGTTAACCAGAATACCACTGTGGTGATGCACTGGGTCACAGTGGTTGGAGCAGAGAGATACATCGAAACTCGAGACCACGTCGACACACATTGAGCTGCTGCATTCTTTCTTTCTTACTCCTTTTCTGTCCTTATTTAATGATATTTTCATTTTTTTTCTATTTTGTTTCCTTTCCTTTTTTCTGTCTTTTTCCTTCCTTTCTTTTTTCCTCTGAAAATTTATGGTTAACCAATTCTGAATGTTTATTTTATATTGTTCTAGACTGTTGTGTAATTTGCATTGGCCAATGCAAAATAAAAAAATGTCATGGTATGGTTTTCCAATACCCTGCTCACTATGGCTGTGTTTACATGCACTTAAAAATCGACTCTACAGTCATGACTGTGTGACGTTGTCATGCGAATGCATCGTGAAACAGCAAAAGGATGTCCTTTTGGCAGCATGACTTTAAAGGCAGGGTCAATCGCTTTCTCACGATAAAAATAGCTGTAAAAACCCATGTAAACAGGAGCTTGTGGCTCACGAGGTTTCAGCAGTCAAGATCACGTTTTTCTGACAATCTCACGTAATCTCCATCAGAAATTCTGTACAAAACATAGACACACACACACACACACACTGTACATTTATGGACTACTTCCAACACTAGAACTGCCGCTGTTATACTTAGGCCCTGTGAAAATCGCAGGAATCTTCTTTGAAATTCACGGCAGTGTCACGGGTAAAGTATCCTACTTTGCAGAATGTGCACGGAAATATGTTATAAATTACGTGTACAGATTACTATTTTTTTCAACAGCAAATACACATATAAAAGCACTGACATCAAAATTAACATCAAAGTTATTCAAGCACATTAAATAGCTTGTGAAACGGTGTTGTAACAGCCTGTAGGTAAAGTGTATCTGCAAGGACAGCTTTCAGTTCTAGTACGTCAGGTGCATGTTCACCATTTAGGTCTTGCAAAACAAATAAAATGTATATAAACCCATACTGATCTTGTGCATCAGTCGACTCGTCAGTGTGACCACTGACAAGCAACCAGACTGTTTTACCAATTCCATAATCTCCTGCTTGTGATTCTCAGCAACTTTAGGTAAGTATTCACGTCTCAGCTGGGCTGATGAAGAAATCGCTCCACCATTTGCTATCTGAAGAATTTCAGTAACTTTTGGTTGTCAATTTTTTCAAAAGGGATATTTGCGCAAACAAACGCCTCTGTCAGGTCAAAATTTAATAAGCGGACTTTTGGAATATGGAAGTCACCATTTTTTGTTTCTTTGCAAGTAAAGCAGTCGCAGTACTGCTCTGGATTTCCGCCTTTCTCTTTCGGTGAATACTTGCTGTCAACAGACTAATTTCGGTAGTGATCTACAGTAACGTTGCGGGATGTACAGAAGAGCTTACCTCCATCGCTGTGTAAAACTCCTGCTTGGCACTGCTTTACGTGATCTGCTGCAGACACATTTTTAGCTTTTTTAGAGACATCCATTTTCTTGTTTACAGTGTTTGGATTTTAATTTCCCGCTTAGATTGCATAGTGACATGACATAATCACTGCACAGCACTGTGTGCATGGCGAATATTACAGAGGCACATAGCAGAGCTGTACAGTTTCGTTAATGTGATTTTTTGTTGTTGTATGAAATACAAATAATTATGAAATCATTTTCATTTCTTAAGAATATTGTAAAAATCGTGGTATTGGGCTACTTTCACGTTTTCCACGGCAGCCCGTGAAATCACAGGGCCATAGTTATACCCATACCTACAACTACCGGTACATTTTAAACATCATCAGTATTAAAATGAAAGACAAACTATCGGATACAACTCAAACGTTTGATTCAAGCACATCATATCAAACATCTGCACAGCCGAAACGCTGTATTTATATGTTAGACTTTAGGCGTAATTCGGGGGATGCCGTAGAGGGTTCTTTCCCACTTTGCGCTGCTTTTTTCTTATCCTAAGTCCTTTTCTTTAGCCAGTCTTACCTTCCCTCCGTGGCGTCCTGCCCAGGAAGCGTCCGTCGATCTCTTCCTGGTGGAAGCTGATCCCAGTTCAGCCTCATTTAGTATTTCCAGCCAATCACACAATGCAGCACTCGCCTCGTCAATTATTAGGGCATGGCTAGCACTGCTCCACGTATGTTATTGGCTGTCCCTCTCTCTTTTCTACTTTAATCCAGCACTATTTCCGCTTCCTTGTCTGTTTGGTTTTTGTTCCTCCTCCTCCCCACCTCTGCTCCTTTCTATATCGCACTGTCCGCACAGGGCTCCCTCAGGGGGGGAAGTGAGTCTGACTCCTCCGGCTGTCCGTGTCGGCCTCTCATCTCAACTACTGTCGCCTGGCTGTTCCTCGCCGGCCTGAGAGGACCCCCGGACACACCCTATTCTTCTGCTGCTCTCTTCCATTTCAGGTCCAGGACCATTTCAGCCCCCTCATGCAGTAGGCCGTGCCTCCACCTGCCGAGCGGGCCCCGACCGAGGGGCGGGGGGGGGTTCTCTGTTTTCGTCTCTCCGAAACGGACCTGAGACACTTCATCTAAGCTCTCCACACCACCCAGCTGCCAGCTTAGCTGCCTGAGGATGCTGCACTGAGTTGCGAAAGATCTGTCCTGTTCGTCCCCTTCCTGTCTCTTGCTCCACTAAACGCCCAGCAGCCAGAGGATGCTGCCTGACCCGTCGGGAGCGAGAGTCAGATTTGTTGTATGTTATGTGTCTAAACTTTGCTCTTTCTCTCTCACTTTTACGTCACCCAGCAGTCGGAGGATGTTGCCTGACCCGACGGAAAGTGTTTATATCTAATCCTTTGCTCTTCTCGCGTCTCCCTCTCTACGTCGCCCAGCAGCCAGAGGATGCTACCTGACCCGACGAGAAGGGAAAACTCTTCATTCACCCTATCTCGTCCTGCTATCAGTATCTAACCTCAATGTTACTAAGCACCATTCCCATCCCTCCATCTCGCCATCCCTCTCAAACTCGTCTCACTCTTAAACTCTCAAATCTCGCCCCCTCTCAAGCCTCGTAAGCAACCGGAGAAATCCTCTCAACTTGTCTCACTCTCAATATCTCACTCCCAATTTTGTCTCCTCTCAAGCCCTCATAGGCAATCAGTGAAATGAACAATTAAACATAAAAGGGTTTAATTTCTAACTTACCACATATAAATCACTACTTCAAAAAATGAAAAACTAATAAAATAAACATTTCAAAAGAAACTAGTGTGTAAACAGGTACATGCACATACAAAACTGTAAAAAGAACAAAAGTAACATGATTTATCTTGCATGTGTGTCACTCGCAGCACAGAATCCAGGTTGAGCTGCTGCAGCCTGCAGCTTTGCAGTTTTCTGATCAAAATATTTCTGCTGAAGTGCTGTGGCTAGCTTCAATATGAAATCTCTCCTACCTTGTACAAAACGAAGGAATTGATGGCTGCCAGGTCCAGTAGCGATAACAAAAGGCTTGTGTATATATATATATATATATATATATATATATATATATATATATATATATATATATATATATATATATATATATACTTGTGGCAAAGTGGCTAGTGAAGGGGTACAGGTGTAGCAGTGATGGGGAGCAGGAGTAAAAGACAAACAATGTTACTTGGTGAAAACGTGCTTTTATTTGTAATCCCGGTCTGGCGACCGTCAAACCATAAATCCCCGCTATACACAGCAATGTGTAAAGCACGGGAAAACGCAAAAACACAGTCCTGAACACAAAACAATACACGGTCACCAGTCCGGGTGAGTGCAGTCGTGCTGGTGCAGAGTGAAATCACAGGTAAGGGTGAACGCTTAGTGCAGTGGTGTTCGGATTTAGTGCTGACCTCTGCGACAGCTCCGAGGTGTGTTTAACTGTCTGGTGGTGGAAGACAATGAACAGTTAGACAGACAGACACAAACAAAGACAATACTTCACACACAAACGCTTCCTCAATCACTTTCTGAGAGCTCTCTCTCAGTCCTTCTCTCTCCTTGCTCTACCCAAACGAAGGAAAAGATCAGCGTTACCCTGGTTCTATATGTAGTCCCAGATGATTTCCAGGTAAACGGTTGCAGCTGCCTTATTACTTGCAGCTGCCCTCGCTTACCTTTCACGTCAACACGGTCCTACAACAGAGTCTCGCTTCCTTCCAGGCTGACCCACTTCCCGTCCCGAAACGAACTGTCAGGCCAGCCCTTCCAGATACTTCTCCTCTCGTTCTTTAGCCCTCACAGGTCGGGAGGGAGATTTACCACCAGAACTCATTATATTTCTGTCACAATACTGTATATATATATATATATATATATATATATATATATATATATATATATATATATATATATATATATATATATATATATATATATATATATATATATATATATATACTGTATATATTGTGAATGGACTGCTGCCACACGGGTTCGTGTCCCTTTAAAAAAAATACGACCCAGTACACAGAAATGGATTTTTAACGGCGCTGACGCGCTATATTTTTAATGAACACAAAAATAAAACAAAACAAACACAAAACACAAAACAAACACCTAGCTCCGTTTTGGAGCGCTACCTAAACAGGTTATTCCCTGACTAACTTGCAGGACGGCTAAGCCGTTTACCTGTTAACACACACACAAAAAACTATGTGGGCTTAACACAGCACTTACTTCTTTCTCAGGACTGCTCGGAAGCAGAGCACCTCATCTGCCTCCTTCTACTCAGCAGCCCCGAGCATTCTGACTGCTCCTCTTTTATACCCTGCACCTGGTCCTAATTTACAATTGTTGCCCAGGTGCAGGGGATAATTAAACAATAAAACAATTAACAAAACTGATTAATAAATAAAGCAAAACAATTAAACAACACAACCAAACACAATTAAATTAAACAAATGTGCATTCCGCACAAGTTTTTCTTCAGGGAGGCTTTAACCCCCTCCCTGCTGTCTCACATATCCTCCCCCCCAAGTGTGCAACACTTACGGCCATTCCAAGGCCACCGCCTTCCTTAAAACACAACCACCCACCCTCGAGTCCACCAATGTTCCTTCTCGCCCTCTTCCACGGGCTGACTTGAGGGTGGATCGGTCCACGCCCCGGCCCAGCCAGGTAGGGACCGCGCACCGGCGACGAGGGACCCCAACAGTTTGTCAGGGGCGACCGGAACGACAACCGGGGCACTGGAGGCTGCAGCAGCGGGCAGAGGTCTGCAGCTGGGACCCAGTGCAGTGACGTCCGATCACCCAGGAGGAGCGAAGCAGTGACCAGGGGCAGCGCAGCGACGTCTTGGTGTTCGGGAGGAGCGGAGCAGGGAACCAGGTGGAGAACTGTGACCGGTTCTGCCGACTCCTGGGCTCTAGGTCTAGTGAAGGGAGGGCCAGGCAAACCGACTAGGTCTAGTGAAGGGAGATCCAGGCAAACCGGCTGGGAGCGAGGGGCGAGGGACTGCACACAGCGGCGCCGGACTGGACCGCAGGGGTGGTGGTCGTGGGCTGTGGTGATGGCGGGCTCTTCGCCTCCTCCCCTCTGGGCTCCGGAAGCGGCGGCTCCTCCCTCTGGGCTCCGGAAGGCGGCTCCTCCCTCTGGGCTCTGGAAGCGGCGGCTCCTCCCCTTCTGGCTCTGGCGGTGGCAGCTCCTCCCCTTCTGGCTCGGGAGACTGCGGAGCTACCCTTGCCTGCTCCCACTTTTGGAGCAACAGCTCCGATTCGGTTGGCTCCCGCTCCTGTCTCTTCCGCGGTGCCAACCCCATCTCTCTCTCCCATCTCTCCAGCTGCTCCTTCTGAGCAGTGGCATTTCTGTTGATCTGTTCGATTAAATCCATCAATTCCATTTTCACTGGGTCTCTAGGGGCGCCCACACACTCTAACACCAAATGTGAATGGACTGCTGCCACACGGGTTCGTGCCCCTTTAAAAAAAATACGACCCAGTACACAGAAATGGATTTTTAACGGCGCTGACGCACTATATTTTTAATAAACACAAAAATGAAACAAAACAAACACAAAACACAAAACAAACACCTAGCTCCGTTTTGGAGCGCTACCTAAACAGGTTATTCCCTGACTAACTTGCAGGACGGCTAAGCCGTTTACCTGTTAACACACACACAAAAAACTATGCGGGCTTAACACAGCACTTACTTCTTTCTCAGGACTGCTCGGAAGCAGAGCACCTCATCTGCCTCCTTCTACTCAGCAGCACCAAGCATTCTGACTGCTCCTCTTTTATACCCTGCACCTGGTCCTAATTTACAATTGTCGCCCAGATGCAGGGGATAATTAAACAATAAAACAATTAACAAAACTGATTAATAATAAAGCAAAACAATTAAACAACACAACCAAACACAATTAAATTAAACAAATGTGCATTCCGCACAAGTTTTTCTTCAGGGAGGCTTTAACCCCCTCCTTGCTGTCTCACAATATATATAGATATATATATATATATACACTACCGTTCAAAAGTTTGGGGTCACTTAGAAATGTCCTTGTTTTCCATGAAAACATACATGAAATGAGTTTGAATAGGAAATATAGCAAAATGAATAGGAAATATAGTCATTGACAAGGTTAGAAATAATGATTTTTAATTGAAATAATAATTGTGTCCTTCAAACTTTGCTTTCGTCAAAGAATCCTCCATTTGCAGCAATTACAGCCTTGCAGACCTTTGGCATTCTAGTTGTCAATTTGTTGAGGTAATCTGAAAAGATTTCACCCCATGCTTCCTGAAGCACCTCCCACAAGTTGGATTGACTTGATGGGCACTTCTTACGTACCATACGGTCAAGCTGCTCCCACAACAGCTCAATAGGGTTGAGATCCGGTGACTGTGCTGGCCACTCCATTATAGACAGAATACCAGTTGACTGCTTCTTCCCTAAATAGTTCTTGCATAGTTTGGAGCTGTGCTTTGGGTCATTGTCCTGTTGTAGGAGGAAATTGGCTCCAATCAAGCCGTCCACAGGGTATGGCATGGCGTTGCAAAATGGAGTGATAGCCTTCCTTCTTCAAGATCCCTTTACCCTGTACAAATCTCCCACTTTACCACCACCAAAGCACCCCCAGACCATCACATTGCCTCCACCATGCTTGACAGATGGCGTCAAGCACTCCTCCAGCATCTTTTCATTTGGTCTGCGTCTCACGAATGTTCTTCTTTGTGATCCAACACCTCAAACTTAGATTCGTCTGTCCATAGCACTTTTTTCCAATCTTCCTCTGTCCAATGTCTGTGTTCTTTTGCCCATCTTAATCTTTTTCTTTTATTGGCCAGTCTGAGATATGGCTTTTCTTTGCAACTCTGCCTAGAAGGCCAGCATCCCGAGTCGCCTCTTCACTGTTGACGTTGAGACTGGTGTTTTGCGGGTACTATTTAATGAAGCTGCCAGTCGAGGACCTGTGAGGCGTCTGTTTCTCAAACTAGACACTCTAATGTATTTGTCCTCTTGCTCAGTTGTGCACGGGGCCTCCCACTCCTCTTTCTATTCTGGTTAGAGCCAGTTTTGCTGTTCTGTGAAGGGAGTAGTACACAGCGTTGTAGGAGATCTTCAGTTTCTTGGCAATTTCTCGCATGGAATAGCCTTCATTTCTCAGAACAAGAATAGACTGACGAGTTTCAGAAGAAAGTTCTTTGTTTCTGGCCATTTTGAGCCTGTAATCGAACCCACAATTGCTGATGCTCCAGATACTCAACTAGTCTAAAGAAGGCCAGTTTTATTGCTTCTTTAATCAGCACAACAGTTTTCAGCTGTGCTAACATAATTGCAAAAGGGTTTTCTAATGATCAATTAGCCTTTTAAAATGATAAACTTGGATAAGCAAACACAACGTGCCATTGGAACACAGGACTGATGGTTGCTGATAATGGGCCTCTGTACGCCTATGTAGATATTCCATTACAAATCAGCCGTTTCCAGCTACAATAGTCATTTACAACATTAACAATGTCTACACTGTATTTCTGATCAATTTGATGTTATTTTAATGGACAAAAAATTTGCTTTTCTTTCAAAAACAAGGAAATTTCTAAGTGACCCCAAACTTTTGAACGGTAGTGTATATAATTAATATTGTAGGTTATATTCAAAATATCCATGTGTTGTAAAAGGCGGTTCTAGTGTTAATGAAATATAACTTTTAGATGTTCCACTAACACACACACACACAAATATAAATTCTAAGTAGTAAAACTTGTAGAAATTATATTTTATATAATTTTGTGTGTGTGTGCGTTGGAAAGGTAACTAGACACACAAGTAGGTAATATGTGGCGTAATTCAGAATGTGCACAACACATTCATTTCTCTTGTTAAATGTTTTTATCTTCATGACAATGCATGAAGCTCTCCTCACGATATTCAGAGTCGTTCTTTTCCTACTTAGTAAGCAGACACGGACATTTAAATATCCCCTCCCCTAAATGACTATGAATTGAGTAATCTGCATTGGACGTTTTTCCTAAATCAGAACTGCATAGCAACGCATTTCCTGAAAAGTAAGGCAAACAGGTCGTGAGGAATACTGTCATGACTTATGCATGTAAACGCCGCCAATGATGCCCAAGAAGCTTTCATCACTGACCAAAAATATAATCTCTAATAAAATCTTATTGCACTAATGTTGAATTTGTGCTGATCTTTTTAGTATAGCAATGTGGCAAAGTGGTGAGTGGATACAGGTGAGTGCAGTGCAGGTACAAATCATACAGACAATTACTAACAGGTGCAAGGGTGTTTATTGATCAATTACTACAATGTCCAGAGCCTTATGGCAAACACCTGTAAATAATAAGGCTGGAAGTGATTACACTTCGGTTTTGTAAAATCCCACAGGCTTTCAGGTTCTTTCCTAACCATTTACAAAAGGAACAGATCACGTCAGCTATGACCCCTATTTATATCCTCGCTCATGACCCCTAGGTTAACGGGCACATCCGCTCCTCCAATCCTCGGATGCCACGCCGTTTACTGTCTGGGTCATTGAGTTTGGATACCGTAGCTCCCCCCCTTTCCTAAATGACCGACTTCCACCTACCCTATGGAATAAATGCCATTTAGTTAAGTACTCTGTTCCTTTTACACAGTGCCCTCACAGGTCGAGAGGGAGATCTAACACCAAGAATCGTTCGATCTCTGTCACAAGCAATTATCATTCTCATTACTTAAATAATCTACATTCCAAGCAAATAAATACATTAGGCATCTCTGGGTGATATCACTCTTGTGGTTTATTATGTCACAGAACCCCTCGATGCAATTTATTTGCTTGCAAAGCCCTGCAGCCCATACATAATTCAATATATACACACAGTTACTACAGCTCTATCAGATTTTCAGCACGCAGGCATTGCCCCCATTTGAACACAAAACGCAAATATGGCTATGTAGATTGTAACAGTCTTTTTTAATGTATTTTATTATTATTTCTTAGCAGACGCCCTTATCCAGGATATCACATTATTTTTACATACAATTATATTATTTTTTACACATTATTTTTTACATACAATTACCCATTTATACAGTTTTTTTTTACTCGAGCAATCTAGGTAAAGTACCTTGCTCAAGAGTACAGCAGCAGTGACCCCCACCTGGGATTGAACTCACGACCCTCCGGTCAAGAGTCCAGAGCCCTAACCACTACTCCAAACTGCTGCTATGGAATTTGGGAATACAGGAATCTGATTGGCTAGTGATGACAACATGATTTATAATAGTTGGTAAATATAACAAAACCAATTTAAAAAAAAAAAAAACAACAACAAAAAAAACATTTTTCTTTACACGAGTGCATCTTTAAAGTGCTTTTAAATTAATTTAACACCCTTTCAATCATCCCTTCGGAGGGCATCCTGGTGTATGTTTCTGATGGTGTACCTGGCCTTTTCATTAGCTCATAGACAGGTAACTACATATGAACTAACTAACCATCAGCAAAGTAGCTACTTGTTAACAGTTAAGATAATAAAAAGGACCCCTTAAAATTCTGCAGGACCCCAGAACCAAACTATGTCATTGTGGCAAAGTGGTTTGCAGTGTGCAGGTGTAGAGGTGATGTGATTAAGAAACAAAAGACAGACAACAAAGTTCACAATCCAAACAGGTTTTATTTTTATAATCCTGGTCTGGCGACCACAAAGAATAATCCCAGGCAATACACAGCAATGTGTACTGCACTGTTCCAAAACAACGGGTTGCAGTCCCGAAATAATAAGACACAGTTTGTAAATAATACACACAGTAAAAAACACACACGTTCACAGTGATGAACAACTTCAAAAACACTGACACAGGGATGAGGTGACTTCAGAAACACTGACAAAAAAATGATTTGTATATCTCTTTACACTATGCGTATAGTATTATATTCGCATAGTATTATATTGATTAGAATAATTAATGAATACATATGGACTTCCGTAGAACAGTGCAAAACATAAAGTTATTCATATTGATTCACAAGAGCTTTTGGATAGTTTTATCTGCTTATGTCATCAATCACTTTAGGCTGCACGGTAGACCTCACCGATCTGCCCCTCTGCTCTCACTCTACACTCCAGCACTGCATCACCAGCAATACCCTGTCACCCCACTGGACTGATGCATTCTGCAAACTTCTTATTATTAGAATACTGCTTTTTTATTCATTTATTACAATTCTATCATATTTGCATTATTCATTGTATTTGTCGCTTGCTGCATAGTAAAACTATAAGTCACCTTGGATAAAGGTGTCTGCTATATGAGTAAATAATAATAATATGGCAATCCATCAAGCTCTTTCCATAGATATTATCACGTATGTATGTAATAGTTTCTCGTACATACATGACAGTTTCTGCATTTTTTCTGCGGTTCAGGGCTTCCGTAGTGCTCCAGGATGTAGGTTTAATGTGTATAATTAGCCGGAGCATCATACACTGGTACGTTTAACGACACAGCAGAATCTCTGATTAAGAGGTCTGAGCATGGCAGGTGATTGCATTGTGGAGAAACGAATAGCCATGCTGGGCTGTTATTTGACAGAAACAGTCCACTTCCTCCATTCAGGGGCTTCTTCTTCTGCTCATTTTAGGGAAGGCATGCGGCCTGGGCCCCTGCCATGTGAGGCTGAGTAATGGGCAGCTTCCTCTCACCAACAGGAAGTGCTGGGGGAGGTGTGCGGCTATCAGGCTGCTCTTTCATTTAACGTTTTCCCCTTCCCTAACAACCTCGACACTACCCACTCTTCAGAGAGTCTATATGAGAAACCTTCTGTTTTTAGATACAGTGGCAACAAAGCAATTTAGACCTTCACTTTAACATCGTAAAATAAAATATCCTCTCTCAGTCTTTCCTTCTTGCTGCAGTATTCAGAATGTATGGGTTATTCCTCCTGAAACATACCTTATTAACAGCTGGACACTTGTTTAGGTATGTCATCACAAATGTAACTTTAGTTTAAATAGTTGTATTTAAGTATTTACTATGTTTCTATAGATTAATGTAACCTTCACCCTGTTACACCCTTAATTGTTATTATTATTTATTTCTTAGCAGATGCCATATCCAGGGTGGCTTACAATTGTTACACAAATACAAAATATCACATTGTAAAATATCACATTTCAGAATATCACATTAAAGATAAGAGCAGTTGTAAAGTACAATAAAATCAGTAGCAAAAGATCAAATTCAAATAAGAGCAGAAAGTACAGAATACAGAAAATAATTACATGCAAGAGCAGGTTCGACTAAGAGAAGTTAACTTATATTAAAAATATTTGCTTATACGAGTAATGTCCAGTATGAGCATGTAGTAAGTACGATGAATAGATGAGAACGATTTCAAATAAGAGCAATTACAAACTAGATGGTAACTTTACAAGTAAAGTTGTGGGGCTTGCTTTATTGGGAAAGTGGTCAAAGTAGCTGATTTGTGTCAAAAGTCACGTTGTTTACTAATGCTTAGAATGTGCTAGAATTTGAAATTTCTCAAAGTTCTATGACAGTTAATTCAACAGAGGGAAGTAGCCTACTGAAAGAAGTTGATGCTGTTACTAAAACAGCTGTACCTCTTGATTGGTAGACGACATTCCTGTTTTGATTTCATATTTGAATAGCTGAGAAGTAGAGGAAGATTTCATTTGCTCTAAGTAGTTGTCTAACTTGTTGGGAAAGTGGACAAAATGGCAGTTGTTTATAAAAAGTTAGAGAAAATTGAGTTGGTGCGGTTACTAAAACAGGTGCACCTCTTGATTGGTAAAAGTTATTTCTGTTTTGATTTCATATTTGAATAGCAGAGAAGTAGAGGAAGATTTCATTTGCTCTAAGTAGTTGTCTAACTTGTTGGGAAAGTGGACAAAATGGCAGTTGTTTATAAAAAGTTAGAGAAAATTGAGTTGATGCAGTTACTAAAACAGCTGTACCTCTTGATTGGTAAAAGTTATTTTTGTTTTGATTTCAGATTTGAATAGCAGTGAAGTAGAGGAAGATTCCATATGCTCTAACTTTTTGTCTTACTTGTTGGGAAAGCGGTCAAAGTAACTGATTTGTGTCAAAAGTTACATCGTTTACAGTAAATCGAATGTTGGAAGTCTGGGAGTTTTTAAACAATGGGGAGCTTTAGAATGTTGAAAAAAGTCCCATTAAAGTGAATGAAGATGGACAAAAAGCTTAATAGTTTAAAAAGTATAAAAGATATCAAAAAATTGTATACAAGCACAATATTCCAGACCGGTCTACACGTTTTATAGTTTGAACAGCGTTTGTAGCTTAAATGGTGTAAGAGGAGTAGCGTGCCAAAGAATAATAAGAAGAAGAAGAAGATGTCGAAGATTTAAAGTGGGGACTCTTGCTTCGCAAGCCCCACTACTAAGTATGTCGAAGATTTAAAGTGGGGACTCTTGCTTCGCAAGCCCCACTAAAAACGTGAATATGGATATCTATAAGAGTAAAATCAAATACAAGATACAGGAAGTAGTTATAATTAAGACAGTAGTAGAATGCAAGTACTGGTACAATTGGGTGCCATATAGTCCAGTATAGTTGAGAGTTGTGAGGTTTACAGATGCTGTCTGAACAGGTGTGTCTTGAGGAGGCGCTAAAGATGGTCAGGGACTGAGCAGTCCTGATATCCGTGGGTAGGTCGTTCCACCACTGAGGTGCAGGGGTGGAGAAGGAGCAGACTCTGGAAGCAGGGGAGCGGAGGGGGGGTTACAGCTAATCTGCTGGTGGTGGAGGAGCGGAGGGGCGAGAGGGGTGTCGGGGAAATGATAGTCTGGAGATAGGAGGGAGCAGAAAAGTTGAGACAGCGATAGGCGAGTACAAGAGTTTTGAATTGGATGTGATCAGTGATAGGGAGTCAGTGCAGAGAGCGGAGCAGCGGTGTAGTGTGGGAGAAACGCAGAACAAAAAGAGTTGGGACCTGCACACATTTCAGCTGGGGTACTTGCAGAACAAACAGTAGTTGCGTAAGATATTTGTTTGGTGGAAACTTTAGAGAGGGAAAAGGAAACCTCATGAAAAATACTACAGAGGAAAGCTTCCTATGTTTATGGTTTTTTGGATAGCACTGGTAGTGTTCACAGTTGACAAAGCTTGGTATTGACTTACTTATTGATTAATAGTATTGACCCATTTACAAATTGCCGGTTACCTGATACAATTGTTAGAGCACAGGGCAAATATCCCAGACTAAATGGGGAATGGCACAGCTCAGTAATGAAAACGATTAGAATCACCAGGCTCAAGTGAAACAACAGCACTCCCTGCTGGCCAGTCTTAAGATTTTACCAAAGCACACTGGGAAGGTTGTCACACCTGGGTTTTGTGTCTTAGGGTTTATTCTAGTTTTGGGTGTGAATAGTCCTGAGTTCAAAAAATTCATTCATACTATAGAATTTATAATATATAATTATTAGCACAGGTAGCTACAATTATATGAATATTGGGGGTTGTAACATCTGCAAATATAAAGATATTATCGCTGTTAAATATTTTTTCCCAAATTTTTGGATCCTTCCAGGGCTCTCAGAATGTGTGGGGTCCCTGTGCAGTGACACCAGCTGCACCGTCTACTCCTCCAACACAGCCTAATCCATTACACACATGGTAAAAAAGATGATTTCTCACAAATCTGATACAAAGTTGAACAAGATTTCCAAGAAACCCACAAACTGACACAATCAGATCTGCATACAAATTAATATTGTAGTTATCTTAGTGTGTGTGTGTGTGTGTGTAGTGGTGTGGTCATCAACAACAGTTATGCCAGTCTGTAGTGGGGGGGATGGAAGAGACAGTGTGTGTGTAGAGCAGGGCTCCTTCAATCTTCAGCTCCACCACTGCCTGCCAGCTTGGATGAGATTAGGATGACTCAGCAATTCAAAGGTACATAGAACCACTTGATCTCACGCCACATACAGGGAAATGTGTTTGTCAATAAATAATACACAGGATTGTGTTGTGAATGGCAATGCAGCCCAGAGTGCTTCCTCCATGGCTCAGGAGGTTGTGTCTGTTTGACAGCCCTCCTTACACATGCCGACAGCTGCTGTCCCAGGTTTCTGTTAATCGTTTGCTGGCCAGCTTCTCAATAGAAATTACATGAGCAGCAGTGCTGTGTGGGGCAACTTCTGTTTGCAAAGTTTGTTTTTTTGTTTGTAATAGTGCGCCTCCCAGTTCTTAACTGCATTTTAAGTCCTGCCTCTGTGATTCCGCAGCTTGCTTTGACCATTGGCTGCAATGGCTATTGAAATGTTCACAGTCTCAGTCATGTTCTGAATGTTTTCTGAGATAAAGGCACTAGGACCCAGTGGAAGCTTAGTTAAAGGGGCTTGCTGAACTCTGCTTTAAATCCAGCTGAAGACACAAACACTCTCTGTCACTACAGCATACATCCCATTCAGGACTTTACAAGCAGCCCAAGAAAAGCTGCATCAGCCTGGGGGTGAAGTGAACACTGAAGCCAGCGATGTGAGTTACACAACGGGATCTGCAAAACCTTGAAGGAGCTCATTAATCTTACTGACCTCAATCCTCTCCTCAGTTTCTGTGCGTAAGAAAAGCAATGCTCCAGCTTTGTAAGATCACAGACTCCTTGTTTATCAGCAATGCCCGGTCTGCTTGCAGCGATGAGCTGCTCTCCCAGGAGGGGGTCACCATGTGTATCAATGTCTCCAAACAGCAGCCCTTCCCCAGCCTGCGGATCAGCACCCTCCGAGTTCCTGTTTACGATGACCCCGGGGAAAATCTCTACAAGTATTTTGACCGCTGCGCTGATGCCATCGAGAGCACAGCTAACTCTGCTGGCTGCAGTGTGGTTTACTGCAAGAACGGCCGGAGCAGGTCAGCGTCTATCTGCGTGGCTTACCTGATGAAGCACAAAGGGCTATCCCTGCAGGACGCCTTTGACGTGAGTACCAGTGTTTACTATAACTTATCACGCTCTGTGCTGTCTCTTATTGTCAGAAGATGTGGGGTCCAGTGCAGTTTGGGCACACTAAAGATATATGTTTCTGTCTGCTCAAACTGTGTGAAAAGAGGGGGTGCTAGGGAGTCCCTGTGAGAGCACATCCATGGAGCTTCAAACAAACTAATACAGGTAAAAATGGCAACAATCTCAAAGAAGAACACAGACATTTCAGCTAGTGCCTTTATCGGGGTAACCTGCCAAAATAATGTGTCATCTTCTTCTAGGCTTTACCTCACACTTGTAGGTTTTGCCCCGCCCTTGTGTTTGATTCACTGTTGTTCAGGAACAAGCCAATCAGATGCTAGTTTTATCCTGATGAGACCCCACCTTTCCTGCTGTGTTTCCAAGTAAAGGAGCTTCTGGGAATTGAGGTTTCATTGAATATTCTATGTGCTTTGTTGTAAGTTGATTTTACATTTGAAAGTCAAGTGTTTTACAAAAATCTCAATGTATAAAAAATAAATGATAATAATTCAGCTGGTACACTAGAGTGTAGCCATGAACCTGTCACCCTGCAACACTCTTCCCCCAGTGAATGTAAGAAATGCCAGTTCTATGTGCTATTTTAAAACTGATGGTTCTTATATCCTAGGGGCAGAATGTTGCAGGGGCATGTTCATGGTTACTGTGGTGTATATTTGAGTTTTATAAAGTGCTTTGTCTTTTCAAAAGTGGAGCCTGTGTATTTGTTACTTCAGATTTATTATATCACTATGTTTATTCAATCGAATTTACTCAGATACAGGACTAAGTGACAGAATCTGATTGTTTTGTTTTATTCAGAGTTCTGTCAACTTCAATAAGTTTCCGAGTTTTTCAAAACAGTTCATACAAAAAATATATCTATATAACTCCATATTTCAGTCTGTTTTTCATTTAAATGTCATTGTATTTGATTCATGGCACACTTTTCAGTAGTCAGTGGTGCACTATGTAAAGTGAAATCTAATATCTGCTGTTGCTTCCTCAAGCAGGCCTCAGTAATGTAAAAATCAATGCAAATCAAATCATCGGTATGTTTAAAAGCATTTCCTGTCAGAGGCCAGGAATAGCATACAGGAACAGCTGAGTTGCCAGTGCCCCCCTCAGCCTACAGTGTAGTTCAGGATAGTTAAGACAGCCTCTTTCCTCTGCCCCTGGTCAAGTCTAACTACCTCATGTAAAACACTGGAACAGAAGAACATTTGTGAACAAAACCAGGCCATTCAGCCCATCAATGACGTCTGGTTCCAAGCACCTGATTGATCCCAGAACGTATGGCCTGGTAACCTGTTCTATACCCTCATCAGTATTTGTGTGAAAAAGTGCCTCCTACCCCTTTCGTGTATATCTCCACTCAATTTCCAACTATGTTCTCCGGTCCTTCTCAGTGCTTAAATGATTGGCTTAGTTAACTTTTTCAGCTCCTTTTAAGATTAAAATCTTCCATCAAGCCGCCTGTTTTCAAGGTAAAACGATTCCCTCAACCTATCTTAGCCACTCCCTCTGAGGGCAGGGAATTGAGACACAGTATCTCTGTTGCAAACATGACCCCACTATGAAGAAGTGATGGGGAGCCATGGCAGTGTTGCGTGATGCACGGCCATTGCAGATTGTGTCCCCTCTCAGTGAGATGAGGTTGAAAGCCCTACACCACCTGCAGGCCAGCCGGGTTCTTTTGCAGAGTGAAGCTCTCTTGCAGTGTGTGAGTTCGCCAGTTCGTGCCCAGCCTCCGTCCTGTTACATCAGCGTCCTTTCCACCATAAATAGGTGATGACTAAGGATCTTCAGCCTCACAGGGCAATGTGTTTTATGTTTGTGAGCCTGTCTATGCCAATGGAGCCAGGCTCCATTTGTTAAGCAGAAAAACGGATTATGGGTTACTAAAAATCTGAAATTTATTTAATTACAAAACACACACACACACATACTGGGTTTCTGGTGAATGGAATTTATTTGCTAGATATTGAATTTACTAGCCCTGCAGAATCCCATGAGGAAACTGAAACCAGTTCTAGTCAATTCTAGTTCTGGAAAGCAAACAACCAAACAGATCTTGAAAGAGTCATGTTGAGGTCATTGCATGAGAAAGTATGATGACTTTGTATTCTTGACATAAAATGTACTAACAGCACCAATAATGAAACCATGGAATGCGGTGATAGATTAAATAAGGAGGATTGATACCAGCGCTGCTTCCAACTGCCAATATGTTTGTCTCACACTACCTGTAAAATGTCTTTGATTAAAAAAAAACAACCCAAAAACTTGTTTTGTAAAGCTTAACTCATAAGTTATTTCAAGATTTTTTCATTTTCAAAAACTGGAAAGTTTCACGTTAGAAAGTATCAAAAAGAATTCAATAACAGAATTCATCTCTGTACTGTAGTTTTACTGTGTTTTGTTTTTTGAGCAACCATAATTTATTCCGCTTTGGCTGTCTGTAAATGAAACATTTTAATTCAGAAGCAGACCCTGTGGTTGCAAAACTACATCAGTTAGTATAATCTAAGCAATATTTCTAAAAAAACAAAACACACACACACACGCACACACACACGCACGCACGCATGCGTCGCACACACTGCACACGCACATGCACACGCACACGCACACACACACGCACACGCACACGCACATTAATAGGACATTAAACAGGTAATACATTAAATCAGAAAATAGATAACATGGAAGTGTGCCTTTGAGATTGTCTTGGTTAAGATAAAATCCTGGTTACTTTCAACATTTTTTGCTGGTTTCAAAGATCCCATTAATCACTAATCATGGATTATCTTACCCACTGTAACAACAGGAAGTCCCAGATTAGTGCTAATTAGGGTCTGTGAAACCAGTATTTTATGTCCCTTTTTTCTATTGAACTTCATTATATTTCCCCTTCTCAATATTTCATATCAGTTTTCATCTCATTATATACAGTATTTTTTCTTGCATTGTGTGGCATTAGTACTGTACTATGTTAAACTACTTATTATTCCTCTGGGTTTGAAAACATTATAAATTTGTGGCATTTCTGTAACAGGGGGATGTTACCTGCGAGGGTCGTCACTGAATAATAATGAGTATCGGGTGTTGACACGCCACACAGGTGTGCAGATTTCATTAACACACAGGTGCTGACACTAGGGTGCCAGCAATGGTAACCCTAGTGTTAGATTTAATAAAGAAAACAAAGCCAAAAGTAAAGTTTGCCACACAAGGTGCTAGCCTCATTGAAAGCGATGTCCCGCTCCAGGAACCTACTACACTATGTTACCCTCTCTATACTGGTTGGGATCAACATCCCCTAAACTAACCTACTGCTGTTGCTCCCAGAGACTCCAGGTCTTCCTAACGGTCCAGGCTGGGCAGAGCTTCACAGACGCCGTCTTGCAGTTGAAGAGTTTCTTAGTAGTTATCCTGTAGAATGGACGCTCTCCTTCTCAATGTAAACAAAGCAAGCTTTTGTCTGTGTAGCAGTGGCAGTAGCTATGAGCTGTGGCGCAGATGCTTTTTGAGCTTTGTGCAGGCTCCCCGGGCACGCCTCCTAGCCAATCAGGACCTCCCAATCAGCTCAGCGCCGGGCGAGCTTACCTGCTCAATTAGTTGCCTAGCAACGCATCTCCTGTTACGCGTCCCAGCTGCACACATCCGCACAAGAACCAGCGACAGGGCCCGCCCTGTCACACTTTCTAATCTTTGTATTTTAATAACTACATAGATTTATGATCATGGATGGTCTTGCTCCACAGAAGCTCCTCAGGCGTGTTTGTGCCAGACATGGATGGTCTTGCTCCACAGAAGCTCCTCAGGCGTGTTTGTGCCAGACATGGATGATATTGCTTTGCTAGGAGGCTATAGCACTTGACTGAATCCGAGATGTGCTGTGTTTGATCTGAACCATGGTACATACATTTCAACTGGGATGCAGGGTTAGCAATATGACTCCTTGATAAGAAGTCTTTCATTACTTCAAACACCAACTCATTAACTCTATTTAGGAAGGTCTGGTGTCTTTGCTGTTCTGTGAGTAACAAAATCAGGCTGAATTTAAACCTGATAAAATTAGGAAATCACATTAAGGTAATACAAAACACATCTGTTTGTTTTATTTCATGCTGGATCTGTATAACAGTTCTTTCCTGGCAGTTAATGTCAGAAACATTTTTGGTTCCATAAGGTTTATAATAATAATATACAATAGATCTTAACCACAGTGTACTCCCCCTTGGTCTCCCCCTGTTTTCCAGTCTGTCAAGGCAGCCCGCTCTGTGGTGGAGCCCAACGAAGGGTTCTGGAGACAGCTTCAGAGATACGAGAGAGAGCTGGAGGGCCGGAGATCAACGGACAGCACCAACGGAGACCCCCTTAACAACGGACAGTCTTCCCAGCAGCAGGAGGCAGCACTGGGTCAACACAAGACCTAAGAATGGGTTTCCCCTGGAAAACCAAAACAAGTCAAAGCTGATTTCACATTGCTTTTTATAAATCTAGGAGCACTCCAGCCAGTTACTCACTTTTTTCATTTGCCAGGTTAATGATTGGTCTCAGTTCACTGCTCCGGATTTTAGCCTCTTGTGTTGTCTTCATAACAGAAAGACTGTATGTTTTCAAATTAATTGGCACACACACACACAGCTTGTGTTTTTTTATTATTTTATTTTTTAAAACAAGTCGCTGAATCACAGTATACAGTGTGAAATATATGGCACAGTATATAGGAACCCATTTACACACTGTTTGTGTTGGTGTTAGTACCATTTCTGTCTTAATATCAGTGCAAATACTCTTCTTCAGCAAATGATATAACTCACAAAGGTCAGTCTGTGTGCTTGAATTAGTGCTATTAACACGTTTTCTTCATAATGCTTTGTGAACGCATTTGGGGTGTTCCTGTGTTAATTGTATAATCTGAGCATCAGAATAACGAGAGGATCTTAGACCTGACCTGGAATCTACTACCAGGTGATCATATGCAGTGTCTGTGTTTGATGAAATAAATAGGCTACATTGAGAGGCCAGTGCATCTTTATTACATTTCTATTTCATACACATGTACTAGTGGGTAACCCTGTAGGCACCAAAACAAACATAGTTTAAAACTCGTATATATAACGTGAAGGCTTGCATGTAGTTCGACTGGTGACATGCAACATCCTATCCTATCACATTCCCACATTACAAATCCGCACACACCCAATGTATACATATGAATATAGGTTATACACAAAAAATGAAATAAAACTGCAATAGTTTTTGTATTATATTGCCTATTTAAACAAATCAGGAGATACAGGGCATATCATTAGTGATTGTCTGAGGAGCAAATGCCAGTTCCTTCCATGTTTTCTATGTTAATGGTTGATTCCCAAGTGAGTTAAATATATCCTCAGGTGGTCCACCACCCAGCAGATTTTCTTTGCCAATGCTAATTTTTCTAGTTTTTCACTTTGTCTATCCATCATCTTTTTGTTTGACCAACAGCATTACATTTTTTGCCATATTGAATTTCAAATTGATTGAAAATATCACTGGCTTAAAATGTAAAAAGAACAAAATGTGTACAAAGATTAAAAACAAATAAACAAAAAAATATCCCATCTCAAGCAACACTCATTATAACGCCTACTGTCTTTCTGAAACAAATAAAAGACGACAGAGTAAATGAATCCACATCACAAGGTAGGGTGACCAGATGTTCCGGTTTAGCCAACAAAGGTTCCGGTGTTCCGACAATTTGCTAAAAATCTTAAAGTCCTAGTTTTCACAATCACTAAATAATTGTAGACATCTATTTCTTGTAACTTTTTTTCCTCATCCAGAAAAGCAAAACTTTTGATGAAAAAGATTTTTGCTAAAATTCTATGTTTTCGGGAAAGTATACATTTCCATTGAGGTATGTAAAGTTTTGACTCCAACTGTATGTAATCAAGCTGTTCTTTAAATAGCCCTCTTGTCTACTTCTACTTGTTGTTTCTTTGTTTGCTAATGTATACCAACTGGCTGTATCGATGTTGTCCTTACCATTGCATTATAGATTATACTTCTCCAATCATAGACCAGTTCCAGGATTCGGCAGGAAAACGTCCCGACAGGAATCGTCTAAAACCACATCCTTATTACAAAAGCTGCAATGTTTCATTTTCAGCAAATCCTTCATTCCAGTCACTCTGTTTCCGAATGTTCCTCGTTTCAGTAAAATTCATGCTCAAAATCCACAAAGGTAGGAATGCAAATGTAGTCTGTAGCAGGGTCGTGGCAAGAAAGAAACTCAGGGACTTCCGAAGCTGCAATGTAAAGCGCAAACGTGCACTTTAATAACCAAAACAACACAAAGCACAAACAAAAGGGCGCAAGGGCCAAAACAAAATGTTCAAACAAAACGCAGTTCGTAGGCTGGGCATTCGCCTTCATTACTCACAGACATAATATAGTAACATAGCAACAACTCAGAATCAAAACTCATCAACTCCTCTTCTCACAGACACAGAATTTCTGCCTGCTTTTATGCAGATGGCCACTCCCCAATTAGCACCAATCTGCACTAACTGCAGAGTGGCCACATCTGTGGGAGGCAGTGCTTGGCATTCTGGACGTGGCAGCGGCGATGGGCACAGAGGACGTGGACGTGCAACTGGCTTTCGCCGGGCTACCCTCAGCAGCAAGTGCAATGCCTGCTGAGGTTTGCCCAGCTGTTGTCCTGTAGACTCCACAGCCCGCAGCGTTTCTTCCTGTTGCACTGGAGACAGAAGGGCCTTTCTCTCGTGTTATAGACAGCGGGACTCCTCCCTCTCGTGCTGGAGACAGCGGGGCTCCTCCCTCTCGTGCTGGAGACAGCGGGGCTCCTCCCTCTCGCTCTGGAGACAGCGGGGCTCCTCCCTCTCGCGCTGGAGACAGCGGGGCTCCTCCCTCTCGCGCTGGAGACAGCGGGGCTCCTCCCTCTTGCGCTGGAGACAGCGGGGCTCCTCCCTCTCACTCTGGAGACAGCGGGGCTCCTCCCTCTCACACTGGAAACAGCGGGGCTCCTCCCTCACGCTGGAGACAGCTGGGGCTCCTCCCTCTAACACTGGAGACAGCGGGGCTCCTCCCTCTCGTGCTGGAGGCAGCGGGGCTCCTCCCTCTCACATTGGAGACAGCGGGGCTCCTCCCTCTCACGCTGGAGACAGCAGGGCTCCTCCCTCTCACACTGGAGACAGCAGGGATCCTCCCTCTCATGCTGGAGACTTCCGAAGCTGCAGTATAAAGCGCAAACTTTAATAAACAAAATAACACAAAACACAAACAAAAGGGCACAAGGGCCAAAATAAACAGTTAAACAAAACACTAATATCAACCTGACTGGACATTCGTCTTCACAGACCAAAACACAGATACCAACAACACAATGTAACTTATCAACTCCCTTCTCACAGATGCAGGATTTCTGCCTGCTTTTATGCAGGTGGCCACTCCCCAATTAGCACCAATCTGCACTAACTGGAGAGTGGCCACACCTGTGGTTGCTTGCAGAGACATTAACCCTGTCCCTGCCACATAGTCATGTTGTTACTTCTCCCTGAAATGAATGACATCAAGCTCAGGACTGCAACACCTTGCTTGTGAAAAAAAAAAACTTTTCCAGAATTGTTTCAGCACACACAGCCCCATGATGCATATCCAATGCACCGTCAGGTATGCATCATGCCATGGGGCGTAGCCGAACACACAACATGATCACAGAAAAAAGAAAATAAATGGTTTCACCATTGTTAAAGTAACAGGATCACAACATAACATTCACTTTACAACTCTGCATTTCTACTCCCATGTTTCTACTCCATGTCTGTATCAAACTTACTACGCTGGTCTCTATCACCTTTCATCCTACATCCTTATAATAATAGAGTGTGACCTCAGAGCATCGGACGTGGAACCACACAAACATGCTGAATGTTTTGAGACGCCGCATAGCAGACAGTTCTATTGAGGTATGTGTATGTAGTTTAGTTTACTTGAGTCTTCTTCCTACGGATTCAAATCTACGAGGCATCCAACGATCTGCTCCCAGTCCTCCATCCTCCAAACTGCCCATTACTAAAGAAGACCTGGAATTCTTTGCTAACACTCTTCGCTCCGGCTGCTTCACCTCTTACAAAGACACCCCATGCAATGTCTGTGTCTGCATACTGTGGATTCCTGCGAAATCACCTCTCGAAACCAGGCTTTCGATCCCTCTTCTGACCTCTGCATCGGAGATCTTCGTCTTCATCTTCATCTTCAGCTACCTGTCGATGCGCCCGGCCGCCAGCTCATCCAAACCCCTTTTCCGAACCCTAGAAGGAACAGTTGTCTCCAGGAATTGGTTCTTCTGGGGCATACAAACTTTATATGAGAAAAACTGACTCAGACATTTTAGCACACAAAAAACTCTGTGTCATTAAAACTAAATTGTTATTTTGTGCTGAATCCGGAGGAAGGGTAAACCCTCAGCCATGGATTCCCTCAGGTTTCCTCCTGTCGCCTTTTAGGTGAGGAAGGTGTTTTTCCTTACCTGAGCGCTGGGTGGTTTAATTCTGCAAGGTGAGGGAGGTTGAGGTAGGTGGGCGGTCCTTTGGGGGGAAAGTGATACATTTTCATTTATTTTATCATGTTTATTATTTTATTAGGTAGTTCGGACAGCATAAGGGTCAGCTATCGAGCTCCAGTGATCAGACCCCAAATGAAAATCCATCAATTAAGAGGACTCTTCTTTTCTCTATTCTATAAAATGTCATTCATTCTAATCATGGCTGGGCGATTTTATTCTGTATCGCAAGGTAGGCTAGGTGGCCTTGTCCTTTTGGGGGAAGGTGGCCCAGAGTGCCACTTGTCCTGCCCGCTGGCATTAGGTATCATTAAATCAATATACTTTACATCATAGTTCGGCAAGCGTATAGGGGCGACTATCGAGCTCCAATGGACAAGGCCATGGGCTGAATTATTTTACGTTTCAGTATAGGCATGGTCATTTGTCAAATGCAATAAAGAATTGTTCATTTTAAATCTTTGCAGATGTCTCCTTCCTGAATTTGAGGCGAATACCTCGGAAATGCTACAAGTCTAACATAACCCTAACGTGGTCTATTCATTCAGGAGTAAAAAGACACAGTTTGAAATTTTACAGAAGGTTTTGATGTCCTGTAAAAGATTGAACATATATTGTTTTGCAGAACATTAAGCCAGTATCCACACTGGCGTGTTTTACATCTCCAATAAAGTACTTATGTTCTAAGTTCCAGTGTAAAATTAAACTTCTTACACAATTCAGTAAATACAGTAAAGTGTGAGCATATTAGTTTTTAAGCTAAGTAATATGTAACTTGTTTCCTCTTTATATTGACAAACACAATGCTGTGTTGTATTTTCAGTTGGTTTACTTTTACTAATGTACAATGTTTAGAATCAGATTTCATACCTTTAAAGACTTTTAAAATGTAATAAAATTGCAACTTTTTTTCATCTCAATTTGAGTTATTAAATAAATAAGTTTTGGGGACTTATTCACAACTAATACACTAATGTAACAATACTGTGGACAGTAATAATAATGTAACAATACTGTAAATTGAGTATTTCAATATTAATTAATATTATAATATAATAATTAATATTTCTTTCTATATAACAATATGTATTTCTCCAAACTGGGCATATTTACTACATTAAAAAAAGATCTTTAACATAATAAAGTGAGATGATTTACAATGCCTTACCTAAATGAAGGTGTTTCTACAACACAAAATGGGTGCAGATCAAGAGCAATCCACTCCAGTATAGCTTTGTCAAAATCTCGTTGTTTTTCTGATGACATTTTCAAACTCCCAGACGGCATTCCAAAAAAATCTTTTAGCTGAGGTTGCTGTTTTTTCTTTTTTTACATAAGTTACATATTCTGGTAATTCAAGTAAACTGTTTAATGTAAGGTAGGAGAGAGTGGAGCAGATCTAGGACTTCAGCTCAGGCTCCAGGCTCCTGAATCCACTCCGTCTTCAGCTCCGCTCCGGCTCCGGCTCTTGAAGCTGCCAACCCTAGTGGTTGGCATCCACCTGCGTCCACCCCCGAGTCTAACACTGTTGGCTTCATGAAAGCTTTGGGTATTCATGAAACAAGCTGGGGCAGTTTTATCCAGATGTAAACTATCCAATCAATATTTTATCACATTGTACCAAATGATTGAAAAACAAACAAACAAACAAACCTAGTAATTTTATATTTTTAATTAACATAAATTTTTAAGCTAAGGTGAATTCCCAACCCAACAAATAGTATTTCAGAGTGTCTACCATCCATTTTACCGCTAAACACTCTTTTTCTATGACTGCATATCTGGACTCTCGTGGTAATAATTTGCGGTGAGGTACATTAAGGTACATTACCGGGTGTTTTTCGCCATCGAACATCTGGGAGAGGACCGCACCCACGCCTACTTCTGAGGCATCTGTTTGAACGATAAAACGTTTAGTAAAATCTGGAACTTTTAGCACCGGATCACTACACAGGATCTCTATTACCTTTATAAACACTTTATCTCTGACCATTTCACCTTATTGGAGGCTGATTTTCTTTGTTAGGTCAGATAACGGGGCTGTTATCACTGAAAACTCTGACACAAATCGACGATAATAGCCTGCCAGACTGAGGAACGCCCTGACCTGTTTTATAGATTGGGGTATTGGCCAGTTTTTTAAGGCCTCAATCTTGCTTAACTGTGGCTTTATTACCCCTCCACCCACCACATAACCCAAATATTTGGCTTCTGCTAACCCGACGCAGCACTTCTCTGGGTTCACAGTAAGCCCCACCTCTCAAAGAGCTTGCAACACCTTGTTGACCCTCGGTAAATGCTCCTCCCAATGTTCAGAAAATTTGACAATGTCATCAATATAGGCCGAAGCATAGTCAGCATGGGGTCTCAATACCATCCATGAGCCTTTGGAATGACACAGGAGTTCCGTGCAGACAAAGGGCATCACTTTGTATTGAAATAACCCTCAAGGGGTCGCAAAGGCTGTTTTTTCTTTGGCCCTGAGTGCTAGGGGTATCTGCCAATACCCTTTTGTAAGATCAAGGGTGGTCAGGAATTAAGCTTTTCCCAACCGCTCGATCAACTCATCTACCCGGGGCATCGTGTACGAGTTAAATTTGGATACCAGGCTTAATTGCTGGAAGTCGTTGCAGAATCTCCGACTCCCATTGGGTTTCGCCACCATGACAATGGGACTATTCCAACGGCAGGTTGATTCTTCAATAATATTCAGTTTAACATTGTCTCAATTTCTTTAATTACGTCTACTTTCTTTGCCTCAGGTAGACGATAGGGGCGTACTCTCACTCTTACGCTTGGGGGAGTGACAATGTCATGCTGGATCACTGTAGTACGACCTGGTAAGTCAGAGAAAACATCCTGGTTATTAGCTACTAATTGGTTCACCTCATTTATCTGCCGGGTATCCAAATCTGAGCCTATATTCACAGACTTAACACATTTATTCATGGTTAAGATCATTTTGTTTTCTCTCTTCTTTTTGCTGGGAGAAACTGCGCTATTTTGGACTGCTAGTGCTTCACGGTCTACCGAGGGTAGAGTCCTGCATCGGGTCAGTTACCCACGGGGCCCGCAGGTGACCCGCAAAAGGGGGTCGGGTTTGGGTCGGAATGTGAACTTTTTCAAGGGTTTGCGGTTCGGTGCGGGTCAAAAAAAAAAAAATATATATATATATATATATAAAAATGTTTGCTGTCCTTTCAGTGTACTTGTCTGTAACCCTTTCCCAAATAACATATTATAAGGTAAATGTACCAGTATTTCCAGCACTAAAGCAGGAGGCGATTAGGGAGGAGTCAGCTGACTAAACAGTATTCTTCTCAGTTGTTTGATAAGTCGCAAGATCTTTTTATCAGGTCGGCTTGGTGATATTAAATATGTCTGTGGACAAGTGAAACAAAAGATAGCTCAGGGTTTATATCATGTAGTGGATAATAGTTAGAGAGGTGAATCAGAAGTGTGGAATTATTTTGGAATCATAGTGAATGAAATTAATAAACATGTGACTGGATTCATTGCTTATAAAACCTGTCATTATGTTTCTGTAAACGACAGCCACAAAACTGGTACATCTCTGTGAAAGCAGAAGTGTAGCTCCCTTTCAACTGGTGGCACAAAAAGGATTAGACAGGTATCTTATAGTAAATGAGAGAGAGTAAATATGTTACAATGTTAAAATATATCTAGACCACTAGAGAAATCTACCACACTGTATATCCTTATATATAAACTCAATCTGTGGAGAATGGTAGAGATATCTGTGAATGTGAGAGCTTGAGAGAGTCAGTCGGCGCAGGCAGTAGGTAAAGGACAAACACTTGCGGGCTTGGGTCCGGTTGCAGGTCTTATTAAAGCGGGTTGCAGGTAAGAAGACAGTGTTGCAGCGGGTTGCGGGTTCAGGTCGGGTCCTGTAGTAGCGTGTCTGGGTCAGAAGCGGGTCATAAAAATCGGACCTGTGCAGGACTGTACCCCAGGGCTTTAATATATTTATATGATGGATCTGTTCCTGTTTATGTTTGTCTGGCTGGTGAGCTTTATAATTCACGGGACATACAGCCTCTATTATTTCATATGGACCTTGCCATTGTGTAAACAGTTTACAAGCTGGGGTGGGCACTAAAACCATGACATTATCCCCGGGATTAAATGTGCGTGTTTTAGCAGTCTTATTATAATTGTGTGCTTGCCGTGTTTGGGCCTGGTGCAAATGCTCTCGGAGAATCGGGGTTCTATTCGGTCCTGCATTTGTATCACATACTCTACCTTACTCTTTCCTTTTGAGCACTGGCCGGGTCGATCATGATTATTTATTCATGGTCTTAGATGCCTTGGGGATAGGCCTGGGTTTTCATTTGGCTCCTGTACTGTCATGTTTTCAGTGTGCTGAAGGTCAGTAGTGGCCTGAGTGAACGGTTTCCTGTTCAGAGAGGCATCAGGCAGGGCTGCCCCCTGTCTGGAATGCTTTATTCCCTCTCTACATAGGCTGAGGCAGCTGCTCATCGGCCTGCCCATGCCCGCCCACCCTTTGCTGGTAGTTAAGGTGGCGGCATATGCTGACGACTTGATCATCTGTGTGTCTGGCCAGCAGGATGTAAAGGCCCTCTGCCAGTGTCAGAAGCAGTTTGAGAGGGTCCTCAGCCAGGATAAACTGGACGAAGAGCAGCCTGCACCTTGTGGGGGCCTGGGAGGGGGGGCCTGGGAGAGGGGGCCTCCCCATGCCCTCCACACCTGGTTGCAGTGGACCTGTTCCGGACCCAGGGTTCTAGGGATGTTCTTGTCACACAGAGAGTCTTGTTAGATTTCTTCTGGGACAGGTTGCACTGGGTTAGGAAGGCAGTGTTTTACCTGCCCTTCAGGAGGTAGGGCAGGGACTTGTTGACATTAACAGCAGGCTGGCGGTGTTTCGTTTACAGGCGACTCAGAGACTGCTGTGCCTCCCGGACCCTTCTCACCCCCTGCCCTGGAAAATACTGGCTGCAGCCACCATGCAGTACGACAGGCATTTGTTTTTAATTCACACCCCCGCTCTAGACCTGTCACTCCTCCTTTATTTGGTTTTTAGAGGAACCACTGGCTATAATGAACATATAAAATAGAAATTTTAATTTCCCAGGCTTTTATGTCTGCATTAGCCTTGTAACCAGGAGGTCCTCGGTTCAAATACCACCTCAGCCACTGACTCATTGTGTGACCCTGAGCAAGTCACTTAACCTCCTTGTGCTCCGTCTTTCGGGTGAGACGTAATTGTAAGTGACTCTGCAGCTGATGCATAGTTCACACACCCTAGTCTCTGTAAGTCGCCTTGGATAAAGGCGTCTGCTAAATAAACAAATAATAATAATAATAATTGGCCAGTGCAGGAGTTACTAAAGTAAGGGATCTTTTAGAATTTGAACATTTTCAGTGGGTGAGCGGTGATAGCCTGGCTAAGAGGCTGGGACTCAGGTCAGAAAGAATCGTTTCCAGGCTCCACCCTCCCCCCCCCCCTTTCTGGATACATCAGGCTGCCTTCTGACTTGTCATGGTCTGTCCAGTGTTTCTCTCTCCACAGCTGATAAGAAGGCCATTTATCAGCTGTGTGTGAAGGTGTAGCAACGCCAGCAGCTGTAGCCCCTCCTTGACACCCCCTGGAGTGCCTGGCTGTGGAGGAAAGTAGCAGGCCTGCCTGGAATAGTCTTTACAAGCCCCTGTTGCCAAGAGATCCGGAGACCTGCAGTGGAGAATTCTCCATACTGCTGTTCCCACTAGTGCCTTCGCGCACACCTTGGACCCCCGTGTGGAAGACAAGTGTGCACTGTGCAGAGAGAGAGACTGTTTTCCACCACTTTTGCTACTGTTCCATATCAAAGCTGTTGTTCTCTGTACTGAGGAG
Organism: Acipenser oxyrinchus oxyrinchus; assembly: GCA_030684275.1. Taxonomy (NCBI): domain Eukaryota; kingdom Metazoa; phylum Chordata; class Actinopteri; order Acipenseriformes; family Acipenseridae; genus Acipenser; species Acipenser oxyrinchus. The sequence goes on along the minus strand of CM060254.1, from coordinate 16,964,477 downwards.
AGTGTTCAGTGATCTCACTCTGGATTTCTCCCCCACTGTGTTTATATTTGGGGTGCAATATAGAGTGTTATAAGCATAAGTGCCAAATGGCAAATTCCCTGGTGGGGCAAGCCAAGCTGGCTACACTCAAGAGCAGGAAGAGCCAGGTTGGGCATGTGGAAGTACAGAGTGCGCTCTCTGTGTTCAACACTCTAGTGGAGTCCAGGAAACCCCTGGATTTCAAATACAACACTCTCACCAAAGACTTGCACACCTTTGAGCAGGTGTGGGGAGCACAGTGGACTTTGTGTGCCATAGATAATAATGAGCTGCAGCTATTCCTCTGAGGTTTAACTTTTTTTTTTGCTCTCCTGATTATCAACTGTGAAAAAAAGTCAATGTTTTTATGTTATTTTTCATTGTTATGTGGTTGGTATATATATTATTATTTATTGTATGTTTGCACTGTGTCAAAGGAGCACCACTGTCAGTATTGGGCTGTATTAAGAAGAGGTTAAATATGGGGTATTTTTTTTTTCGCATATGTAAAAATAAAGGTTAAAATTAAAACAAAAAAGTCTCCCTCTCTCGCTCTCTCTTTCTCTCGCTCAAGGTGCCTGTCTGTCTGTCTGCCTGTAGTACCGTTGTCCCTCAACTTTTCATGTGTATCATATTCACATTTTAAAAATGAATTATATTCATTTTGCTCTCAAGTTAGTTTTTGATTGCCAAAGAATAAAATCTCCACATGATACGTGTGACAAGCAGGCTCTAGTGGTTACGTCAGACCAGAAAGGAGTACACAGACAGACGGTGGATGAAATGGTAAAGGCGTTTGCTTGCGCCGGTTTATTGTAAATAAAAAGGTTTTAAACAGAAAACAGGACACGGCACTTGAGGCCAAAATAAATCAGACAAACAAAACGGACTAACACTTAACAAACGGTGCACGGACAGACAAACACACACGGTGAGTTTAAACAAACAAGTATCGTGCTCGTCCTACCAGCACACAATAGCAAATGTTATCTGTATCTGTATCTTTATCTCTCTACCGTTCTCCCGTTCTCCACTCACCGAACACCCAACAACCCCGCGTGAGTGAAATGTGCATCTATATATACTGTTGTGCTGGGATTCAATTACTAATTATTCACTTGAATCGCAGCACGTGAATTAATTATGTGCAACCTCGTGCTCACATATTAAATACTTTAAATGCACGTGAAGTGAAGTGCCATTCCTCGTGCCTAAATACAATTATACATTTTAAATAACTCGTGCTGCACACACCCATTTATATCCCGTGTACCAACTACAATACACCAACATTAACACACGCAACATGCAACATATAAACACACAAATGCACACAGGGGCGGGGCACATTGCCACAGTACCAAATAAGTATTTATTATTAAAAATGATGTATTTAAAGCAGTAATTAACATCCTGTTTTCTGTTGTGGAAAAAAAAAAAAATTGTTTCAATTACACATCAAAACAAACCATACCCCCCCCTCCACCCCCCAAAAAACACCAAACAAGCTATCATTTCTAGACCTCAAAAGCTGCGTAACAAAAACAAATAAACAGAAAAATTGTGATGCTGAAGGACTAAACGTAGGCTTTGGTCTCTCCAGCAGAAGAGGTTTTGTAGATTCTTTGTTGGTTCCCCTGACCAGGACCTGCATACTTGTATCCCCTGAAAGAAATAAAGCATAGATTTAAAAACATGCAAGACCCATAGATTTGCAATGTGATAGATGGATAAAACCAAGGGATCTATTTTAATAATCTAAACAGTGGCTGAGCTAAATACCGCCACTCTTTAACTCTGTATTACCCAGCTGGGGTCTTCCCCCAGGGCTGATTAATCGAACCGAATTAATATGTTAATATATACAATAAAAATACAGTTAAATTAGGTTTTTGCAAAAAAATCAGGTTTATACGTTTTAGATTGGCTGTATTAAGATACTGCTTAGATTATTAAAGTGGACGCCCCAAGTTTCAGCCCTACAGAATAAAAATACACTTAAATAAAATAAAATGAATTCGATGTGATGACTAATTGTTAGTGTCCCAGCTTATTTTTGTGGAATATTGTGGTCTGTGGGTCTTTTTACAGTTCCTTCACTAAAGTCAGAGAATCACCAACGAACAGGAAAGCAAACACACAAACCACACACCCTTTCATACATGACTCTCCTGGAGACCTCCGTGTTCCTAAAACAGGTAGGAAACACTGGAGAGTTATTGCTGGTGTTTTATTCTGTTTTTAAAATCATGAAAAAAATTAATTCCATATACAAGGTTGGGAAAAAATCCTGTTGTTGAAGATATTGAACATTTGTTGTGATCAGACATATTCAGTTTGCTGTCTTTTGTGTTTTCATAGTTTATTAACCTTAGACGTGCACAGATTTTTTATATACTGGGTGGTAATTGTGTTCTGTGGTAGTACTAAAATACAACACTCTATGTCGGCTAGATAAACCATGCATGGATACAAGTCACTTTAACCACCCTTGTGAAAATGTCACCCGTACCGTGATGCAAACAACTATCTCAGCGCATCCAAAAACACTGGTAAACACAAGGATTATTACTTTTCGGTTACTATTACAAAACAAGTTAATACCATTTTGCGGTGGCACATCTCTTAAGTACTCTCACATTGTTTTTTTTAATTTGAAAAGAGTAGTGCAATACAGAGTAAAGAGCATCGGTATATCAGTGAATGCAGGAGGAAAGCAGCTCAGAGGCTGGCTTCTTACTTTTGTCCCCCAGAGCAGGAGCAGCACAGGAAGGCTCCTCCCAGGATGGCGAGAATCGCTCCTCCCCAGCCCATGTAGAGAGCAGGCCCCAGCTCATACCTGCAGGCAAAAGGGAATTTGTTATCACGTATAAATCATTTATGAGAAATCAAACAAGCACACTTATGGGTTTGTGTGCTGTATATGTCATGCCATGCCTAGAACATAAAGCTCAGTCCGAAAGTTTAAAAAATCCCATCTTTAATAGTACTGTAGTTCCGGCTGCAATATCAGTTTTGTGATTCCTTAGAAGTTAATACATTGCACAGTTTGAGCATTCAGAACCACTCAGTCTCTTTTCATTGTCCCTGTGCCCAGGCAGTGCAAGATGACATCTCTTACAACAATAATAGACTACGCATGGTGTAATAACCTAGCATATAAAACTTGCAAGAAACAGCTCAGAGCAATAATTAAACTGCTCCTAAACTAAGCTGTCTCAGACTGTTTCAAAAGTGAATCAGAGATGGGAGTAAACCCCTGATTTTATTTTTAAAAGCTACAATACCTTATATAAGCAAGTGTATTCTTTCTCGGTAAAATTCCTGTGATTGGTCTGAAATTATTTTGCTGTTTTTTTAAACTTTTTTATTTTGACATATTTATTCAAAAAGATGGAGACCCTTATGCGCTGATCGTGTCCATCCATCCGTCTGTCACTCTACCTGCCCTGAATGGCTGTGCTTTCGTATCAATCTTCACCAAACCTGTGTCACACACTCCTAGCCTCCTGCAGAAGCTTGTATTTGCATTGCGATCAATTTACATTGTAACGCAGAATATAGAGCAAATGTTTAGGGTGTAGATAAATATAAAACTGCTGAGAGATATAACACCCATAACTTCCACATGTGGAGTACCAATATATTAGAACATTTTTCAGCAGGGATTGTTCATCTATTCTTTATAAGCTTTTTGTTTAACAGGGGTCTTCCATGGTCACTCACGCACATCCTCCTCAGCTAAAACTACAACACCCACAATACATTGCTCATCTGTTGATAGGATGAGATCTTCCACCTGAAATACTTACTTGGTTCCTCCGTAAATGGGGTTGTAGAACTCTTGAGTGATTTGGTATGCATACCAGGAAACCGGTATGATGCAGCACAGTCCTGGGAAACACACACACAGACATACACAAAACCTGTGAGATATTTAGGCAACATGTATTCACAATTGTATTGAAACATTAAATTTCCATTGCTGTTGGATTTCTATTTTTGAAGCCAGAACTGAATTTTACATGCAGTATGTGCATGCTAATGACTTACTTTCAGACATTTTTATAGTCATCTTAATAAGGTGTGTGTGTGTGTGGGGGGGGGGATCTTAAAGAAAGCCCAGCACAACACACTGATGAAGAACCTGAATCATTATTCAAACGCATGGTCTTGGTGGTTCCACTTGAACATACCTGATGCAATTAAGCAGACCCCTCCAGTCAGGGCGATCTTGCCCTTGATCTGTTCGTTGGCGCTGCCGATTTTGGTGCACTTCAGCCCTAGCAGAGCCACTATGACCCCCGCCAGGCCCAGGAGCAGGGAGACGATCATCAAAGCCCGGCAGCCCTGCAAGTAACCTGGACACAGAAGCACAATCCCTTCAGACATCCAGGCAAGCCTTAGACAACTTTACCACAGTCATTTTACATGATGCCTACGTCATGGAGATGTATTACAATAAAGCTGCTCTAGTCATGGCAATATTTTACAATAAACTACAAAAAACAAATATGTAATAAACATATGAATAAAGACAAAGATATGCCATAGCATGGTACTGTATTGAAAAACATCTTGTAGGAGAGGCTTGAAACATATAAGGATGCAGCTCAGAGCCGCCTAATTACACACAACAGAATATATTATACAAAGGCTACTGCACTGTGCTACCTCATAGCAAAGTAAAAAGACCAGCATCACACGTCAAGTTATTTTAATAATGCACACACCACATTAGCAGCATTTATGTTGCAATTCCCCAAGTCAATCACTAAGTGGCTAGAGTGGACTTCAGGGTCTTGATCTGCAGTTAAGGGCCTGGGTGTCTAATGGACGCTCTGGCTACAGTGAAGACCATGAGAACTTCTCAGTTTCATACAAGGCTATTCACTGCAGCAAGACAGTAATGGGAAGTGGCTAATTGTTTAAAGTGCTTACCAAGGCTCTAGAATATGTTCTTACCTCTTATTAGTACCAGCAACACCCTCTTATTAGCACTAGCAACATTACTACTAATTGAGTGCTAACCAAGGCTTAAAAATACATTTCTTATCTATTTTTAGCACTAGCAACATTGTCACTCGTGCTCCTTTAAAAGAATTATAACCAATGACTAATTTTCAAACCCTGGGTAGCGCTCCTTTCAAGGGGAAACAGGTGAGGGAGACTAGGTTTTGAAATACAGGGCGCTATTCACAAACCTGGAATTTTTTTGTTTAAGAAGAAAGGCTTGATTTCATAGATAAAGTTTGGAGACTAGAAGCTGATTTTCACTTAAAGTGTCACTCTTCCTGAGAACTTTAAGTTGTGTGAATAAGGCTCACAGTAAAGTCATCACCTTTGTACAGTGAAGAACTGGTGGTCATTGTTTTCCCTCTTTCCTCAAATCTGTCACTTCCATCAACCAATTATAATCATGTCCAGACTGAGACTGTAGACATACCATAAACTGCTGCCATAATAGACAAGCCACTGATAAAGCGCAGAGAGCTGATTGGTGCCAAGCCATCTGCACTGACTGCTCCGTTGCACTTTGGACAGCAAAGATCACACTAACACGACTCAGTTATATAAGGGAAACTTAGAGGGCAGTGTGATAAAGAGAGCTGTAAATCTCCCTCCCGACCACAAAGGGCGCTGTGTAAGGTTGGAGGTACACTTCCCCATAGACGGGTCGACTCGACGGTGGATGGAAACAGGAAGCAAGCGATCTTGGAGGAAGCGTGTAGCTGCATGTATGCAAAACGATTACCATGCAATCAACTGCGGGCCAGGCAATGATTTATTAAACAGTGGCGCTGGGATGATTGCAGGGAGGAGTTGGGTAGTACAAAGGGGATTCAGCTGTGTGAGTACGACCCCTTACGCTGAGAATGTAACCTACAGCCGGTGCGTTGTTTGATACCGTGTACCCCCCGGTATCATTGCTGGTAGAGGGGAGGCTCTTTTGTTTCTGTTTAAATAAACACAGAAGTTTTTGGGAGAAATACTGTCTGTATTACATAATCCTGTCGGTGGACATGTGTGCATGTTCTAATATGAATATATTGGAAATGTACAGTTTTTGATGACAAATGTTTTTGTTCCCTCCAGATATTGGTGTTTCAGTGCTTCTTATGTCAAATACTGTGCTGGAACTCTGCCAGTTAGTGGATTACAAATGACTTGACATGGATTACAACAGCAACTGAACTATTCAGCACTTTACATATAGATCTTGTGTTTAAATAAAGCTCAAAAGTAGATTCAGAATTTATTTTTGGACAATGCACAAAGTATAGCTGTAGGATACCTATAATATTAATACATACCTGGACATACCCAAAGAAATTTTCTCATTAAGGATACTCATTTATATCAGTTTCTCGCCACACCACTATTATTATTATTATTATTATTATTATTATTATTATTATTATTATTATTATTATTATTATTATTTTCATCTAAATAATTGAAAATATTGTCATTAAGAAGCATCAGAGCTTTTTAATAGCCAGAAAAATTGCAAACTGATTGGTGAAAAAGCAGTGCTTTTTACATTGTAATTACAGTGTGATGATAGCATCATTTTATCACCAAATGAAATAAGTGTCACAGAATGTTTTAGCCCAACAGGTTTTCTGATCAGAGCGATCATTATCTACAGGTAGCTCTCCTCTTAAAGGGCCGTAAAGCTACTTAAAGCTGAAGGGATCTTTAAATGGTGACAGACATTTCAAGCAGCCTGAATGATCCAGACCAAAATAAAATCACATTTAAAAAATGTAAAAATGTGACGAAATGTAGACAATAACGGCTGTGTCTTCATAACTTGTACTAAAGAATGTCCAAACCAAGTTTCATCACAACCGGATAAGCGGATTAACTATAGGGACACGACTATGATATTGCTGACCTGAGAATAACAAACGCTTTGAACAGCCCAGCTCGTTAACTTGTCATTTCTTTTGCACTTCCTCATTCAGCTGAGGGAATTTCCACTGTAATTTCTACTGCAGGTTTTTTCATCTCACCAGAACAGGAAACACCAAATTGCTCGGTAACGTGTCTGATTCAGGTTTTTTTCAAGAGCTTGAATAATTTCTCAATTTTTGTAGCAAGAGAAACAGAGTTTGGCTGTTTGTTTACATGCCATTTCATAGCGATGAGGTGCACTCATGAAAATCAGAATACAAAACGAGGGAATGATAAATAATGACGGTTCTGGAAAGATTGAATAAACCAATCAGTGTTCCTGAAGACACTCTCGCAATGACAAGTCAGTTTGGAAAAGATTTAATAAACCATTTGAATTTAAGTTTGATGATGAGTTATCAGGTTATAAAACAGCACTGTATCAGTTGTGAACGAATCACTATCTATGCCAAAAAGGTGTTTTTTTAAGCGAAGTTCCTGTTCCTTTAGGCGGAGCATTTACAATGGGATAAATCCGTTTCACCAGAAGGTTGTTCTCTTAGGTGAAGTGTTCTCTTAGGAGGTGTTCCTATACGTAGAGACTGCTCTACTTTACGATCGTGCCTCACCCTGTCATAAAACTTGACTGTAGGAAGAAGCAGTTTGAAATGTGACCTCTGCAGCGTCTGAGAGTTTGAGCTCTTGTAAAGGAAATACATTTGGAAAGTTTAGAGATGTTTAAGATTTCATCATGAGCAATGTGGCGTAGTGGCCCGTGGTCAAGGCTGCACCTTTAATCATAAATAATTTAAAACACAGTAATGGAACAAATCAAAGCGTTGAACAAAACGTTATAACAGAAAACAAACTCTTAAAAATAAACAAAACAACACCAAAGCTATGGCAATCACTGTATTATTTCTATTGCTCTTACTTTCTCACTCTGTTCAGGCTGGACAACACACCTTCACTGAACCATCTCCTCCCAAACAAACATTTATCTGTGTCTTTTATAGGGTGTGTCCAGGGGTAGCTGGGGTAATTCAATTCCTACCTGGCTACATTCTACACTTTTGTAACTAACTAATAAAATAACTACCAATTAAACAATTAAACCTTTTACCACGTAGCTGTGTAAAAGCGACCATCTTGGCCAAACGTTGTTCCTCTACACCCGAGCCCAAGATGGCTGCCAGGCACAAAACACACATTTTACTTGTGCACGGCCTCTGCCCCATCACAGAAATGTACAGCTAAAAATAACATGCTTTAGTAGTCACTGTCCAAAAAAACAATTCTTCAGTCTTTGCCAGTTTTAAACCAAGGAGCACATTTTCAACAGTTAACCATAACTGCATTGACCACCCCCAACCTAACACACATTCAAACAGAGACAGTACCCACCAGGCAATGCCAACAGGGATTCAAAATCGCGGCAGTTGGACACCCCTGTGCTGTCCTTAGCACAGGCCTTCCAGAGGTTCTCGTAGAGGGTGGAGGAGGTGATAACGCTGCCCGCCACAGTCGACACTTTCCAGCTATTGTTGGCCAGACAGGAACCTGTTATTAACCAGCTGGTTATAGACAGCAAGAAGCCTGTTATTTCTAATGCGGCCGACATGACGGATATTTTGCAGTAGCACAAAAACCAAAAAAACTTGTTGTAAAATAAATAAATGCACAGAGTGTATCCACAGAGTCAGGTTGCTTGTGCCCTTCTGAAGGCTCCGGAGTCCGATCTGCTTTTGCCTCTACCCGTGAATGCTGGGTACTTTGGTCTTTGTCCCGCAGTTATAAAATGATAAGCTTTCCACTCCCTCGAGGTTGTTATAAGGAGTGGTTGATGACAGTTTTTATGGTCGCCGGCTCATAAATTGAACATGGAAAATGATTACCGTGTTTATTTTACTTCCTTTTTTAAAAAATTGATCTTGAAATTCTAGGTTGGGCTGTTTCTCTGTGTCAGACAGTTGTATCTTTGCTGGAAATGACCCTCACACACAAACAGAGAAACAAAAACTCGATACCAAACTATGTCATCTTTGCTTAACCCCAAGCCTTTTTTTTTTTTACAATGGCTTCAAAACAACTCATGAATAGATTTTTTTTACACAATGTTTCTCAATTTTTACAACCAGAAAGACATTTTTAAAAACAATTTGTACCAAAAATGCAGACAGAAAAAACAAATCACCTTGCAGATCCTTCAGTAATGACCACCAGCCATTTAAATAATAGAAAATGAGGCCTATTTTAGTTTTCAAACCCCACTCTGTTTAAACCAACCTTATTTCACTGTATTTGTGTTGTAATGTTAATAATAGGGTAAACAATCTAATTATACAGATATGTGATAATATATCTGTATAATAAGTGCATTTAATAGAAGTATAAATAACATGGATTTGTTTTCTTTAACTGTGGTTTAGGTTTTTAAAATACAGAATCCTTTTAGATTCTCAAGTCATGCGTAAACTGGATTTAATTGTTAGATTTTTAAAATTATTGTTCAATACTTGGCTTCATAGGGGACTAATACAGCTAAATCTAAATTAACCAATCTAATTATCTGTCTGACATTCATGATTGATTAACCCTTTATTGATACTGAGACTAACAGCAGGGTTCTTTGTTTCATGTGTTTATTACTGAGACTAGCAGCTTATTCACTAGGGGTCTTCGTTTCATGTGTTCATTTTTGAGCATACTGTTTTAAATGACCTTTTGGAGTAAAATATTTGTTTTGAGCTGACTTGTTCTTCTTGTGAAAAATGTTAATTCTCAGGTTTCACCACTTAAGTGATAACAGGCCAGATATATCCAGGTAAACAGTAGAAAACAAAATGATTGAAACATCTCTGTCAACTTTCCAATGTAACTCTTGAGTATTCTTTTAATGTAATTATTCTATTATATAATTATGTTTGATGCTGAATCTAAAAGAATTCTTAAGTTTCACTGAAAGTCTGACAAGACGGGTGTTGACATGATCGACACCCAGCTTGTATGCTTACCTTGTAGATGTCTCTGCTAGACTCAAGTCAGATTCAGAAACAACTCATATATTGAATCTCATGAAGCAGCAAAGCCTTCGCCTCTACCTCAACCTGCTGCACAACAGGTTTCAATGAGATTGCAATGAAGAACGCTCAAAATACGTGCTACACAATCAACAGGTTTCAATGAGATTGCAATGAAGAACGCTCAAAATACGTGCTACACAATCAACAGGTTTCAATGAGATTGCAATGAAGAACGCTCAAAATACGTGCTACACAATCAACAGGTTTCAATGAGATTGCAATGAAGAACGCTCAAAATACGTGCTACACAATCAACAGGTTTCAATGAGATTGCAATGAGGAACGCTCAAAATACGTGCTACACAATCAACAGGTTTCAATGAGATTGCAATGAAGAACACTGGGTGACACAAAAAGATGAGTGCTGTATTACTTATTCCATACTATTCAATCTGAACAAAATATATGTACCCTTTAGATTTAAACAATTCCAATGTATTAACCTTTGTTTATTCCCATAGGAATCTGTGTGGTCCAGTGGTTAAAGAAACAGGCTTGTAATTAGGAGATCCCTGGTTCAAATCCCAGATCAGCCACTGACTCATTGTGTGACCTTGAGCAAGTCACCTCCTTGTGCTCCATCTTTCAGGTGAGATGTTGTTGTAAGTGACTCTGTAACTGATGCATAGTTCACACACCCTAGTCTTGCAACTTGTAAAGTTGGTCCACTATGAAAGGCGCTATATAAAGATTATTATGTACGTAACCCTTACTTTTTAGTATCATATGGTCAGTTCACATACCCTGGCAGACTACTACCCAAAGGGAAAGAGTTAGGGGTCATTTGATTAGTATGTCATATATGTAAAAACACCCAAATACCATGCAGCTGATGGAAAATAGGCAAAATATTTTTTTGCAGCGATTTCCTACAGCTTACCAACTGCTCAGTATGTTAAAAGACAGATAGCTGTTGCGTATCTAAGACGTTTCTGAAGTTTTGATCTGGGGTTTGCTAGCTGTTAAGAGAAGGTTACAGTGTTGAGGTGGACATGAATAGAGGTTTTACTGGTACAGAACTAAACACAGTAACATTCCTGGCAGTCACCAGTGCAGAAACATCAACATGAAGAACAGTTGTACCACACAGTCCTTCTGCATTGGTGGTAAATATATAATATTTGGGGTACCCTGAGGGATTGCTGATCAAGGGGTTTGTAAACATTAAGTAAATGAAAATGTGAACAAAGTGAGTAGTGTAAAAAGAATATATATATATATATATATATATATATATATATATATATATATATATATATATATATAGTATCATTAATGGTTTCTGAAATATTGGACAATACCAATAATCAAAGGTGACAGAGAATCACAGAATACAGCTGTGTATCAATTTGAATATCTAACATTCCCTGAACTTTACATATCATTATTTTCAAAATGACCTGTGGCATTGTTGTTTAAAACAGATGTCTGATAATGATTCAGTGAAGTAAATGAAGCATTCACTGCTACTATACTGAAGAAACAAACACTACATATCCACACAATTTAGTAAAACAAGATAAATTACAAATGTAATTCACCCTATGATACAAAATGTTTGCATAACTTAATTGGTATATAATTGCATCAGACTTTGAGAACCAATGTAAGAATTCATTTTAATCTACAGCAGTGGTGTCAAGCTCCATTTATTCCAGGGCCATATCGTAGAGATGTTTGCTTCACGGGCTAGACAAACATAATGGGGTCTATATTAATGATGTAAACTGTGCTGTGTAAAAAACGGTTTAGTTGATAGCTTTAGATGGCTTGCATTATTTTCTTCCTCTTAGGAAATTAGATTAGCACCACTTCGAAACAGTTTGACATTTTCCTACCATCTTTATTTTGTTTTGTTCTCTGGATAATTTAGAAAAAGGAAACCAATAACACATTCAGATTTGGATTAATGGTTAACAGAATATTGATGGGCAGGTCAACTGAGTGACGTTTTATTTTTTTTATCAGTATCAACCTGAAACTCTCCAATTGAGAGACTGAAACCAGGACGGGGGTTTCAGGAGAGTGAGTCAGAGCAATAGAGACAGAGAGACACTGCGCGTGGACAAACAAACAACAACACTGATACCCACTGAGTCAGTCCAGAGTCAGGTGAAGTGACACCCTCAACTCTTTTCTTACAAAAAACAAAAAGCAATAGTTTAAGCTTACTTTATTAATCTTTATCAATTGATTCATCTTTTTTTCTATAACAACAACAACAACATTCCACATTATATAGTCTTTAATATTTTTTAAATGTGTTCAGCGCTTTGAGAAGACTCTCAAAGGTAGTAAGGAATTCCAAAATCTCTGGGCGAGGTAAGAGAATGTCCTTTCACCCCTGGTACGCACAAACCTGGGAAGTCACAAACAAACTGACATCTTAGATGTAGCCCTCTAACTCTGTCATCCCAGTACTCTACATCATTTCAATGTAAAGGGACATAAAGGACGCTTGAGGTTTTATAAATGGGAATGTCATTTTAACATCTGTACAGCAATTTGGTTTAGTCTGGTTGGTAGTTTTTTTTTGGTACAATCATCTGACAAAAGCCACATTTTCATATAATTTCAATGGAATGAGGAAGGCTATTGTGCCCAGCATTCTCCAGACAAGCTCATAGCAGCTCAAAGCCAGGAAAGACAGATTTGGAGTATAATGATGACAACTCTATGTTAGAACAAAAGAGCCCAGAACCACTCAGAATGACTGCAGACGACATGAAATAGTGAGGAGGGGAATGGAAAAAAAGCAAATGACAGCCTCCCACTATTTAAAATAAGAAATACTAAAAGAAACTTAATAAATTAAATTACAAGTGTTTCAGATGACCAGAAATTTAAAAAGACTTTGTTGAAACATTTTTCATTGAATCTTTGAATTTATTAAAGTAGTCAAGCTAGCTAAGAACATTATTTAAATCTTCCCATTTTACATTTTCATTAGCACATAGGTCTCAAATGTGCATATATTCAAAGAAACATGTTCTGTCAAACATGATATCTGGTACTACTTTGGGTAAAGAAAATTTTAAACGTATTCTTATTCTTTTTAGCTACAATAATTTTAAGTTTATTTGGTATTGTGTTTCTAAATTCAGTGAGTGTTTTAGTTATGCATGATTAAAATACCAATGACCAGCCTTTGGAGGGCCATAAAAATGCCCTGGTTTGGCCACTATGGCCTTATCTAGCAGTACAATATATACCTGCGGACTTAAAGCATGTTAAAGGGAGTTCAAAAAAGTCAGTTCAAAAACAATGAGTGCACTTACTGTCCAGCCCCAGCAAGCCACGGAACCACTTGCACTGCACAGAGCCCAGAGCACTGGCAGCGCAGTTCATCCACAGTCCCTCAAACACCCATGTGGCTGAGATGACAGAGTCAGCATTGCTGGACACTCTCCAGGTGTTGGAGCAGGTGGAGGCAATCTGCAAGATCAAACCCAGGAACCCCATCACCAGCCCAACGATCTGCAGGGCCATCACAGCCATAGCTCTACTCAAGGTCCTGGCTTTGTCTCGGCCTGCAGATTGGAGTGCATTAGGTTTATTTTTCACCTTCTTAACTAGCCTTCAGTGACTCATATTCAATGTTTGTTTCTAATGAACTTCCATCTCAATTGTTTTTTAAAAAAAAAAAGGATTAGAGATTGTGTTGGTCTTATTAGAGATGATATTTAACTGTGGATTAATACAATTGGCTTAACATTGGTGTCAACAGGAGTTAAAAAGGTCATCTTAGTGGTGAGGTGGTCTGAGTTGGCCTCAAAGCCGAGTTTTACTGTATCACATATCATAGCCTGTGCTAAACATAGTGACACCAAAAGACAGTCAAAGTTTCCATGTGCATAGGTAGATATATTGTACTATAGTAAGGCTCAAGTTATACATTACAGTTCAAGCACTGTAACTTCAATTACAAAAAAAATATTGGCAAATATTGATAAAATGGCTTGGAGACATAAAAAAAACCCAACAAATTATTTTGACATTTAAGATGTAAACAATACTTAATGAGTGATAATTAAACCAATCGTTTAAACTTGAAATAGCCAATAGTATTCTGCTTATACTGCATGAAACTGAGGGGGTCTGAATACATTATGGTGCCACTGTATGTCGTACATGCTCTGGTTCTAGCATGAGCCCTTGTATATTTTTTAATAAGCAGGTAGGTAATATATATAGTAAAATGTATACATTAATTTGAAAAAAAGAAACTAAATGGGTGTTGTGTCAATTTTAAAATATTAAAATATTAAAATGGAACTGTTGTAGAATAATTCAAGAACAGTTCCAGAATATCAAGCATCATCGAATTCTTTTAAACAGAAACAATAATTCAAGAGCTTTGTGAATATGGTTTAGTGGGGCAAATTTCACAAAAGTTTACTCCAGTCTAATTATTATTTGTTTATTTAGCAGACGCCTTTATCCAAGGCGACTTACAGAGACTAGGGTGTGTGAACTATGCATCAGCTGCAGAGCCACTTACAATTACGTCTCACCCGAAAGACAGAGCACAAGGATGTTAAGTGACTTGCTCAGGGTCACACAATGAGTCAGTGGCTGAGGTGGGATTTAAACCGGGGACCTCCAGGTTACAAGCCCTTTTCTTTAACCACTGGACCACACAGCCTCCTAATTAACTCCTATTTTTTAAAGGAGAAAAAGCCTCTATTGTTTACAAAACTAGAACCAAGTAATATAATACAAGTTTTCTTAAGTATAGGGTCTTGTTTCTTGTTTTGTGGCATTATCATTTTTCACTTTTAAAAAACCAGGAGTTATTTAAAGACTCAATACTTTTGTAATATGCTGTGTCTACATTGCTACATTGCTAGTAAACCAATTTCACAGTTATTTTTAATTATTTTAGTTTTAATTTCTTCTTACCTGTGTGTTCAAGTCTGCTTAGTGGCAGTTTACAATCCAGAACTGCTAATCAGGGCCGCAATGTTCAAAGAGACCAAATGAAAAAGATCAAATGCTGGAAGCAGTATTTGGGATGATACTTGTGACCTCACTGAGCAAATAATTGAGATGTGCTGAGGGGGCAATGAACCCAGGGGAAAAAAAGAGGCCACTTCACAATTCAGGCAGTGTTCCTATTGATGGCAATGCACCTTCAATATTAACACCACCCGTTTTCAGTAATAAGACCACCGTCTGTAGCCCCAAATCTATGAAACTCTATGAAAGTGACAATATCCCTGTCTGTATCCAAACACTATCCCTGTCTGCATCCATACAATACCCCTGCCATGCATCCATACAATACCCCTGCCATGCATCCATACAATACCCCTGCCCTGCATCCTATGAATAATTGGCTGTGTAATAAAAGACCTTGAATTGTATTCTTGTCTCCTCTCTAAACCAACCACTATTTCAATAAACCTAGTGTTAATTTGGGGGTACAGTTTAAATCTCTAATTATATACTGATCAATAAATATATATATACTTTAAGTGTCCACTGACACCCGGAGATTTGTGAGATATTGAAAGCTAATAAACAGATCACATTTTCAAATCTATTATTACTATCGCCTTGATTAACACTGCCAAAACTAATGGCTTTCATCAATTCTATTGTACTATGACGTTCCAACTCTGTTAACACCCTCATAATAAAGTTTGCCACAGGTGGATTTACAATAGCATGAAAGTCACAGTTTCACGTGATTTCTCATGATCAGGCAACCAGTTAGATTGAGAAGTAGAGCAAATGAACTGGGTACCATTCCGAATGATTGCAAACAGCATAAAGATGAAGACATTTGTACAAGTAAGTTTAATTAACTACAGATAAATACATTTTTAAAAAGACACATAAGGTTTCACCAGACATCATTAAGACACAGCTTCAGTGTGTTTGAACTCATTAAACAGGACTGTTCTTGCTTCTGAGAGACTCCTGATTGCACTTTTCTTTCAACCCATTAAGAGCCTGTAGAAGGTAAGTAGTTTGTAAAGTAGTGTGGAGTAGTGGTCAGGGCTCTGGTCTCTTGACCGGAGGGTCGTGGGTTCAATCCCCAGTGGAGGACACTGCTGCTGTACCCTTGAGCAAGGTACTTTACCTAGATTGCTCCAGTAAAAACCCAACTGTATAAATGGGTACTTGTATGTAAAAAATAATGTGATATCTTGTCTGCTAAGAAATAAACAATAATAATAATAATAAACAGCAGTGCAAATTGACCTAGAGACTACCCACCCTGGAGCACAGGAGAAAGCTCCTGATTTACAAACACAACCATGCGTCATGTTGACACACGGTTAACAGAATCAGAGTGGTGAAACTTAATGAAGAGGTACAAAGCAAACTGAACTGAGCAAACAGGAGCCTGCTCTGTTGTCAATCATTATCTACTGTTGGGGCAAAAGGGCGGGCAATAACCCACTCCTGAATGCTTCAATTCTATTCGCCCATATCAGGGCTGGTCATCAAATGACTGTTTAAGCCTTATAGGGCTTGTAGAGCTCCACAATATGGCTCTCTTGATTGAGGTGAAGGGTGAACATTCTGTAGTTTTTTGTAGATTGAGTCAAAGTGCAAAAACAAATGTGGTGTTTAAACATGTGGCCTGTTTAATGCTCACAGAAATACTGCAGTGGTGTGCAGTGCAATTCAACTAAAAGTATTTATCTTTAGGAACTCTCTGATCATCAATATGGCTCTTTCAGACAAAACGTTATGATCATTGGGTTAAGTTGGATTCCATTTTATCAGTTTACCACAGCAACTTAGCAATTCAGCAATTTAACCAGGATTGAGTCGATGGAATCTGAGGTATGAATTTGACCTGGTTGCATACTTTAAGAATTTGCAGAATTCATTGCGTACCCTGGATCTCAAGTATCCCCCATGGTTCAGGTTTCTTTGTGACTAGTTATTTTCTTTGTTTTTAAATTTATAATGCAGTCTGGTGATGAACATGAACTCTAGAGCAACTCTCTGTACCGTTATAAAAGTTTACTGCAGTAAATTTTCCATGTTATTTTGCAGCTTTTAATATGCTTTACCATTTCTCTCTGAAATTTTATAAAGCTTGCAAGGTTTCAGGCAGGAAATCTATAGTACAAGTGCCTGGTACATTCATTGGTTAATCTACAAGCCTATTACCAGCAAGTTCCAATTAACCTATAAGGTGTATATATATATAACCTATTTCAAATTACCACCTCCTCCCCAACCACCACCACCTCACTCCCAGCCTTGTCTTAAAGGGGGGCTGGGGGAGTATACAATGCTCCTCTGCCTAATCATTTTTGTTCACCGGGATGAACACGTCGCATAGATTTATTATTTTGTAGTTTTTTTTTTATTTAGCAGGCGGCACCGGGATGCTCCAAGGGATGAGGCTGTGCTCCAACTATTTTTATTTTTTTATTTTATTCACCCTGTTTGGGTTCAATGTTTTTGGAAATCTGTAAGATTTTGTATTATAATAAAAGGTGGTTATTTAACGCAAGATTGTCCTGACTGAAACATTGCTTACCTATGCTTTACAATGCTTTCTAATGCTTTCTAAATCAATCAATCAATCTTTATTTTATATAGCGCCTTTCATAGTGGCCCACCATCAAAAAGCACTTTACAAGATGCAGCAAAAACAAAAAATCCATAATACTTTAAATACAGAGAAATGCATAATACATGATATACAGTAAATAAAAACAATGCATAATACAATACAGAAAAATTCAAAATACATGAAATACAGTAAAAAATAAAATGCATAATACTTTGCTATGCTTTCGCTATAGGAAAAATGTAAAAAGGTTTAAAGAGTCTTTTATTGCACTGGGAAACCCCCCTACAAACACCTATCTGCGGTAATCTTGAGATGACCCCTAAAAATGTTTGGTGATCAAACCAAACCTTCAAGTAACTTTGAAAAAAAACAACCCAACTTTATTAACCCATTAAAAACAAAATGGAAATAAGAGCCTGGTTAACTGGTCTGCGGTGTTGTAAGAGTTCAAATATGATTTCTGTAACATTTCACAGAGTTTGATGTCACAAACTTACTACGCATAATCCCCCAAAATGTCATAGAAAAGAACGAAAAGAATGGACATGCACATGACTA
Organism: Acipenser oxyrinchus oxyrinchus; assembly: GCA_030684275.1. Taxonomy (NCBI): domain Eukaryota; kingdom Metazoa; phylum Chordata; class Actinopteri; order Acipenseriformes; family Acipenseridae; genus Acipenser; species Acipenser oxyrinchus. The sequence goes on along the minus strand of CM060254.1, from coordinate 16,946,372 downwards.
GATACTGAAAGAAGTCAAATCCATGACGTTATTTGGTTGCCAAAACATTTACATTTATTGTCAGATAGATGGAACAGGAAGTTAAGAATAAACCCAGTGCAAACCAGACGTTTCACACGCTCAGTGGTAACCTATTTCACTTTCTATTTTTTCCTTTTTGAACAGTGATGTGGGGAACTTGGGGCTGGTGGATCACATTCTCCCTCACTTGCAGTTCATTTTGGTGTCCCATTTGTACCCCAGTACTGCTAAATACAACAATAACTGCAAAGAGCCATGCTGTTATGGTTTTATGACTCATGTTGCGTTCAGTCATGTTAACTAAGTAGTTAATGGTTTACTGACAGTACTTTACTGCTTCGAGCAAAGTCTGCTGATTTCAATTCTTTATGGCTGCATTTTATGAAAGCTGCTGGTAACCAGTACCTAGGATCCACCTGTTCTGGGCAGTGGCAGGATGTGTCATGATACTATTTGAATTGTTCTATTAAAATCCATGTTTCACCTTTTTAAAGCTATAAAGAAAGGGGAATGTCCTAGTGTATCTCATGGTTTGTATCACTGTTATATCCGGAAGTTAAAACAACGTAGCATTTTAACACTAAGCGTTTACTGGACACCACCTGCGATGAAACTTTATTGAGGGAACTGGCAGTGAAACAGTTATACTTACTGAACTGGTAATGGAACTCAACTGAGAAAATCATAGAATACAAAATATTACTCAAAGTTTACTGTCTCGACACTCGATTGTCATCCGTTGGCTTACAAAACATAGAAGTTTCCCTCAGACTTACTAATATTCATATTTATGATATAATCTAAAAGAAAATGCTTCATATCACAGGACAATCCTGAAAACTCGGGTTTGATGCTCCTGGTATGCTCAGATCGGTTACATTGCATCAGACCCAATCTCTCCTAATCTTTCATAAGAACTTCCTCTTGGCACATCATAGAACAAATGGACAGTATGCATGATTACACAAGACCAGGGATCACAAGAAATAGAAAAACACATGAGCACACCATGGCTTCACATGTGCTGTAGGTCAAGTCCACTCCAGAGGTCCCCCTGCAATCAAATCAGCAGTAACCCCTGTTACACATCACCTACTAGTGGAGAAAACTAGCACACCATGAATGCAGGTCTTGAGATAACAAAATAAAGTGTGTTAATTGATTAAAGTGTCTAAATCCAAAAAAGCAGCTTACTCCAAAATAGTATTATCACCATTAAAAGGAGAGAACTGCAGTTAAAGTTACAAAACTAGAAAAGTTATAGAAACATTATGTGGTGGGTGCCACGAAACGCAATGAGGCAACAGATCACTATAGACCAGGACCGCATGCCGATGAAGGTTAAGTCAGAAATTAACTTTGCCAGGAGCAAGAGAAGCCCCGAAGTACTGATTTCAGAAAGGTATTGACACTGTTAAACACTGAAGTTCCCAATGTAGAAAGTTACATTCCCCAAGAATATTCCCCACACAGACCTGCATCAATTGAATGAACACTCAGGAGTCAGGTATTAAAATACAAAAGTACAAACATGTTTATTAAGGTTCTCAGTGTCAATACTGAGAACCCAAACAATACATAAAACTAGACATGATCCCAAATCAAAACAAGAAAACACAAATTGGATTATGGCTGGATCAGGCACCTGTAATAGTTCTGTGCTCCACTAGGTGTGGGGGATCTTGGCCCACCAATAGGAATACACACAACAGAATTAATCTAATGATTCAAATATTCCCTTTGTCAATAGGAGAAGGAGCGCTATGGGAATCCTACGTAAATAAAAATAATACACAAATTAAAAGCAACAAACAAAATAAACAACTCAAGAACCCAGTGCATAAATAATACCAAATGAAAGAAAACAATCAATAGTATATGTGCTCTAATAATCAAAAATAAACAACTGAATTTAAACCACATCACACTAATGTGATCCCGGGCTCATTTACTGCCAGAGACTGCCGGGGATAAAAGTGAAGGCCCAATACTGATTACTTACATGAAAGTTCCAAATAAAAACAAAACCTGGTGTTCTCAATAGGTGGTGATTGCACTGCCCAAAAAGCAAAAAGAGTTCCAGCCTTAAGTTAGTTTGTGCAAAAATAACACAGCTACACAAAACAAAAACAAAAACAAAACAGAGAAAAAGGCACCGTTTCCTAGACTGATACAGCACTGTATACTTGTACCTAATCACTAACAATAACTCTTGATGTTAAAACAGATTCTTACCATTAACCAGAACAAGTTTCTAGAGCATACAATAACAAAAGTTTGTTTACATCAGGGGGAAACAGTGACTTGAAGTACAAAAGAAAGAATATCTTCTCTGGTAAAGAGAAAAACAGTATAAGAAAACATAGTACAACAGAGTAAAAAAAGGAAACAGTATTTTCTTTAGTGTAAAGAAACTGTGGTTGACCCTAAACCTACGAGGAAAACATTAGTATCAACCACATTCCCAAATAACAAACCAATAAAATACAATTAAAAATGTGTTACCTCCAGGTGAGATGCCACACTCGCTCCACGTCTGTCCTGCTAACCACAGTAATAACAACAACAACAATTATAATAATAATACATAGATAAAATCCATCAAACAAGAGTTCACACCAGGAAGGTAATCTAAAAGCTTGTTCAGGCTCACCTGATCTTAGTAGCGGGGGAGAACACACATCTAATCAACACAAAAGGAAGCCTCGATTATTTAGCAATAATCTGTGCTTAATTAACTACAGGTGTGTAAGGGTTTGGTCCCACCCGCTACATTCATTAATGCTGGTATATGTTTGTATAACATTGTATAGCCTGCAATTATTAATAACTGTCCAAAATGAAGTTCATATCACAGGGAATTTCTAAGACATTTAATCTATTGTTCACAACTGAAAGTTTCAATTAAACTAAGACAACATATTTAGGAGACAAAGAGAGAAAGTAAAAGACACACACGGATAATTTTGCTATGCAATAAAAAAAAAAACAGTTTTCAGAAAATGGTATTTGCTTGGTGACAGGAAGCAGGGATAGTTTATCAAGAAAATTAACATGTGGGTTATCCAGTTTTTCTCGACCACCCCTCAACTGTGTCAAGCTCTGTGTGTTGTGCTGGGATTCCAATGCAGGACTCTGGGAGGCAGGTTAACACCACCACTGTGTCCTGAGCACCTGGATTTGAACCAAGGCCTCCACAGCTGAAAGGTATAACAAGCCAGAGAATTAACTTGCCAAAACTCTTTGTTTTCTTTTGTTTGTATATCCTAATTCTAGAACTGTCATTACTGATGCTTAGAATTAGGGTTTTTGTTTATTAATTCAGAGATGAGATAACATTCAAATACAGAATTTCCACAGCAACATAAAATGTCGGATCCTTCTGTGAGAGATAGCACAAGCGGACAGAGACTCAGAGACCAAAACTGCAGAGTGAAGTGCCAAAGCACGTATTTATTAAAGATAAATAAAACAGAAACACAAAATAAATAGGCACGGGGCCAAACAAAAAGGTTACACAAAAATACAAATCAAACATTGAGTCAGGCTGTGCAATGGCTTCACTGACTTACGAAATCAAAGAAAAGAAACAAAGTCAACAAACAGACCCTCCATGTGGTCTCCCCTCCTCCTGGGATCACATGTTTTTGGCAGGGAGGAATTAACCCCATCTCTGCCAACCACCACCAAACACCAATAAATATTATTATTATTATTTATTTCTTAGAGCAGACGCCCTTATCCAGGGTGACTTACAGTCGTAAACAAAAATACATTTCAAGAATCACAGTACAAGTATTAATACAATTAAGAGCAAGATAAAATACAATGACTTCGGTTCTAGCAAGTACAAGTATGACAAAATACGATTCAATAACAGAGCAGATAACAGTGTCAGTGATAGTTGCATCAGGATATAATTAAATATAAAATACTACAGATTAAATAACACTTGTGACAGATTACAGTACAGGATTAAATGCAGTAAAAATCGGGAGCAGATAAGAGCAAGTAAAGCGCATTAAGGAAGAGTGATAAAGTGTCCAGAGGGAAAAGAGGAGTTCTACATGTGCTGTCTGAAGAGGTCTGAATATACATTGGCAGAGCTCTCACTCTGCCACACCTTCGAATCAGACACATTTCAAAGTGAGCGCCAGTGTTTGCTCACTGAAAACTAGGACTAATGCTGGGGCCATCTGCTCTGTGTCAATGGAGTGTGGACTTCGCTTGTATCAGTGTGTGGCTGATAGCAGGTTTCTCTCAGCAAAGGGAACGATTGTCTTTTTAGTTTCACTGTGACTTGTCCTCTGGCTGTGCATTGATCCCTTGCTAAATCACCATGGAGGGATGATCTTGTTCTTGGTGTTGTATAAGTTACTGCTTCACCTGGTAAATCATCTTTCACAAGGGCTTATTACTCTCTCTGTAGATCTATTGATAACTGGAAGAAACTACAGGGTGTGTTTTCAAGCTATTTCCTCCAGCCTGCAGTAAAATCAGTCAAGTTCAGGGTTTTTTGTATGTTCCCAGTGTTTTTGCAGTTCACCTGCTAAACGGTCACATGGAATTATTGCTCTAACAAAATGCCCAATCAGAAAAGTGGAGGGAAAACTGTAAGAAACTACAAGGCCTATTTTCAAAGTGTATCCTCCAATCTTTACTGTACGGTTACAAGGTTGAGTAACAGAAAACTTGATTGTAGATAACAAAATTATTCCATAAATCTTAATGGTTAATCAAGTACTCATGAGCATAGCTTGCAAACAGAGATTTATTGGAAAGTGTCATACCAGATATCATGTTTTAAAATAAAATTCATGTTTACTATAACGTGTTTCTTTCAAAATTAGATATTTGAGACCTATATAAACAATGGAACTGCACAACATGTAAGCTTCATGAAATTATTTTGTTTTTACCACTTTATTTACTAGTTTGGTTCTGATTTTTATAAAAAAAAAATGGTGCTAATTAAAGGCTGGAATAGACTCTTTTAAAATATGTCACTAAGTAAGGTAGACAAAGGTTTTGGCTAATACCTTTATCAGCATTATAACCTGACATACAGACAAACTGCATCTCCCTGTTTCAAGTCTGTTTCAGCTTGTCTGGTTTGATTATAGTTCCTGTTAGGTCTCTTTGTTGACCATTGTGGACTTCCCTAGTAGTCATTGAGGAATGGTCACGTAACCCTACTGAACAACTGACCTCATTGCTACATGAATCAGTGCCATCCTGCCTACTCAGGGTGGCCCTACACCCATATTGACAGTGCTATGGCAGGTGTTTCTCATTGTTCTGTCCCATCTATAGAACTACAAGCAGTCACAGAGTTCTGGTCAGTTACAGAGTTTTTTCCCAGCTCTTTTTTGACGCTGCCCTTACTACTGCCCTTGCCATTTCTGAACTCTCTGGTTCTTTTACTAGCCAAGGAGGGCATCCTTGTTTCACCAATGTGAAGTATATCCAGCAGGTTAATGAGATGAGCTTGTTTTTAACCACACACCAGTGACTTTGCATGAAATAAGAACCACCACTTTTCCCAACTCTTAAGCTTTGATTAATTTCAATCGCAGTTGTAGAGGCATTGTATCAAAAATGTACCCCATTGCCCGTCCCTAGCATCAATAAAAACTGCATGGGAGCAGGATACAGGCCTAGAGCTTCCGGATGAAGTGTGGAAATTCATTCTCAGTCGAATACATCATCTACATCTGTCGAAAGTCAGATTGGCTAAATATGGACCCCACCTGTGGCGGGTGCAAACAAGAATCTGCCTCACTCATACATATATACTGGATCTGTCCCAGGCTGGCTCTGTGTCTGTTTTTGAGACCCTCTCTAAAGTTCTTAAAGTACCCATCGATCCTTCCCCACTTACAGCTCTCTTTGGCGTTGTACCCAGTGATAGTTTCTTAAAAAGTTACAATCTGACACCCTGGCCTTTGCCCCCTCACACACATTGGGTTAAAGATCCTCTATATTTCATGAAATGGGAAGAAATCAAATACACTGGGGATCAAGGGAAAAAATCTTCAAGGCATGGCAACCTTTTATGCTGTATGCTGACCAACTCAGACAGACTCCTTCCCATAATCTTACAATCACCTGTCATTGAAAAGCATGATCCTCTCTCTTCCTTCTTCTCTTTCTCGTTTTTCTTTTCTCTTGATGTTTTTAATTATTTTAGTTTCTCCTGACTAAATATCAAGAGTTGCACTGTTTAGTTAAAATATTAAAGGCAATATTGCTTTATGCAGTATGCAGAATATTGTAGCCATAATTCTTTCTTTTCCTGATTTCACTGTACCTATCGTTTTTGATACACATTGCTAAGCAGATTTTGCATTCCAAAATGAAATAGATCTGATGTCATTTTTTTTTCTGTATTCTCCAGTGGATATATGACATCATCTAATGTTGCACAAGAGTACGTTGCTGTGGTTACTATGACACTAAGCATGTATGATGATAAGCCAATCAAAGAGCAGAGATTGATGGGCGGTGAAGAACATCACAAAAGAACACTCAAAAGGTAAATACTGGTGATCTTAAAACTGTTGGAAACAATGCAGAATTTCAACAGTAATAAAAAGGTGTATATTTTTATTTGAAAACAAAATCAAGAAATCATCTTTATATCATTCTTTAAGAATGCAGGAATTCATCTTGGCAAGCATTATTTTTTGACTTTCTTATACCTATATATCAATAGGCCTTTCATTATTTTTGAACAACGTACTGTATATTTTGAGAGTGGGTTTCCATGGAAAAATAAAAATAGTTTGGTAGTAGCTTTCTGATCATTTGGGTTACCATATAGTTTTCTTAGGGGATTAGTGGGATTTACAGCACGGGAATTACAGTACAAACAGCAGGAATTACAGCACAGGAATTACAGTACAAACAGCGGGAATTACAGTACAAACAGCGGGAATTACAGTACAAACAGCAGGAATTACAGCACAGGAATTACAGTACAACCAGCGGGAATTACAGCACAGGAATTACAGTACAAACAGTGGGAATTACATACAAACAGCGGGAATTACAGTACAAACAGCGGGAATTACAGCACGGGAATTACAGCACAAACAGCAGGAATTACAGCACAGGAATTACAGTACAAACAGTGGGAATTACAGTACAAACAGCAGGAATTACAGTACAAACAGCAGGAATTACAGCACGGGAATTATAGTACAAACAGTGGGATTTACAGCACGGGTATTTCAGTACAAACAGCAGGAATTACAGCACAGGAATTACAGTACAAACAGCGGGAATTACAGTACAAACAGCGGGAATTACAGCATGGGAATTACAGTACAAACAGTGGGATTTACAGCACGGGAATTACAGTACAAACAGCAGGAATTACAGCATGGGAATTACAGTACAAACAGCAGGAATTACAGTACAAACAGCGGGAATTACAGCTCAGGAATTACAGTACAAATAGCGTGAATTACAGTACAAACAGCAGGAATTACAGCATGGGAATTACAGTACAAACAGCAGGAATTACAGTACAAACAGCGGGAATTACAGCTCAGGAATTACAGTACAAACAGCGGGAATTACAGCACAGGAATTACAGTACAAACAGCGGGAATTACAGTACAAACACAACTGCACAGATCGTTACAATAGCCTCTGGGCCCCGCCCCCTACCTAACAGGCGCGCAGCCCCACTTACACACCCACACATCAATATTCCATACGAGTTCAACACATTTCTCAACAGATGCTAATACACCTGGGCATTTTTGTAACTTTCTAGAACTTAATTCTGTAAGTCTTGCAGCAAGCTGATTTAAGACCTGCATTTTACTGACCCCTTGTTGCCATAGCTACAACATGCCTAGTGTTCCTTTGCTTTGTTCTACAACATGCACCCTCAAGTATTGTTCTAATATCAAACTGGGGTTGGGCAGATACTGCTCAAGAAGCCTAAAGGCGGCACAACTGCAGGTCATTCTTGTGCGAGTACAGCCTGTAACTGGGTAGGTAAGGCAGGCTGAGCAGTGCGTGTGGTCTGACTCCTGTGTTCATGCAGTTGCCAGTCTTGGCTGCGGAGCCCCACACACAGTGCTGACTTGGCCTCCCACTGCGTAAGGGAGGAAAATTAGCTGGGGTGGTGCACCTCGTCACGCGTCTGACAATGTTAATTTCGTTAACGAAAATATTAGTCAACGATATATTTTTTTATTTAGTCAGCAACGACAATGAGATGACGAAAAACACTAGGTATGACGAAGACAACGACGAACATCCAGTTATCTAGATATGACTAAGACACTGACGAAAAACAATTGACTTGACGAAGAGCAGACTGTTCTGTGACGCTGACGACACTAACACAGAAGCCCCTTAAATAAAGACCACATTTAATAAGAAATTATTCTGTGCATATTCTGTGAAATGTTTTCACACATACTTCATTTTCGTGACCTTTCTCCTTCTGTTGAACTGTAACTCGATTGAGCACATAGGCGCCTAACCCACAGTGCACAGGGGAGGCAAACTATATTATGCTCAGTGTATACACACAATTAGTTTATATTTTGTTATGGTTTGCCTTTAAATAGTTTCAAATGTAATTAAAAAAAGAAACGGAAAGTCATTGAAAAGACGTCAGAAGTCCGACATTTATTTATTTTTTAAATCACAATACAACGCACCCTACACGTACAGTGGTTTGACCCATAGTCTGCGCTGCACTATACAACGATAGCGGTGTGGCTACAACAGAAGACGCTGGGCGAGAAGGGCATTCCTGCGCCTGCAGCTGCTGTCTCATAGCGTCTGTCATAATGGAAGTTGAAATTGTCACATATATCTAGGTAGGAAATGTTAGTCTTGAAGGGCTATTGCAACAAATCCCATCCTGCTTTCTGGTGGATGGGGGCGGGGATGTTGTAACGGTTCATTTAAATCGGGCACACATTATAGCCCTTACAAAAAAGTACTATAGTATTACTATAAAAATATACTATAGTACTAAAGTAAAATGAGAATACTATAGTAATAAAGTACTATAATACTGTACTATGGTACTGTACTACAATTACTATTACTGGGCTACAATTAAATTACTATTGTACTGTGCAATACACAGCACAGTATTGCTTGCCCTAATGGTTTATTACAAATAAAACAAAAACTCTCAAAAATAGATTTTTCATGAAAAAGAGTTTTAACCCACCTCCCTGAGTTACCTAAATGCTTTCATGCATCACTTTGATGCATGAATGCAAAGGCAAAGGCACTTTTGAATTATTATTTTGATGTTTTTTTTATTTTTTTAATTAAGGGGCCTAGTGGTTTGATGTTCATTCCAAACCTTTATATAATTCTTGATTACATGCTCTGTGTTTTGCTAGGGGTTAGTTAATCTTTGTTTTGATCCCTCAAGCTCATCAAAACCTTATTCTTTAAGTAGATACATGGGGAAATTAGACAATATGTTAGTAAACGTTAAACCTCCATCTGAAATAACACCTACACCTTGTTCCTTACAGCAAAGACAATTTTGAAGAAACTGTGTAGAAACTGTGAAAGCAAGGGGATTGAATAAAAAGTAAAAACGCTCTCCACTCAGATGGAGAGCGTTTTTACTTTTTATTCAATCCCCTTGCTTTCACAGTTTCTACACAAACATTGCTGTGTCATTGGTTCCTCCTTGTTTATGCCATTCATTTGTTACTGCCAGATAAAATGACAGATAGTACAATTGTGTCAGTAAAGCATGCTCTTAAAAAATGTGTTTAAAAAATGGAAATGCTCTGACTTTGAAAATGTGTGTTTCAATATACACCTGCTTTTGCACCTGTCAGATAGTTGCAGAGACTGGGGTCCAGCATGGTGCATGACTGCATTTCATTATGAAGGTAACAACAGAGGACTTCTTCATTTATTTAGGATGTCCCTTGTGAGATTTGCAGTGCATATCTTATTATTAATAGTCTGCCTATAAAATACTATAAATTACTATAGTATTACTATAAAGTACTACAATATACTATAGTACTACTGTGATGTACTATGGCATACATGCCAACAGTCCCGATTTCCTAGCAAATGTCCCACGTCCCGATGCATAGGAAGAAAGTCCCGATATTTACCCATAGAAAAAAAATCATTTATTCTGCACAGTAGAGTTAGTGAAAACCACACGCTGTGCTCTTTGTGCGGCTGACACATCAGCTGATCACTAACTTATACAAAGGTAAGAAAGCTTCATGTCTGTTTTTAGCAAAGGAGCATCTGCCAGGGAAAGTAAACAAAAACAAACAATATATTGTACAAAATGTACTGAGATAAAAACAAGCATACATTAAAAGCCATTACATGAAATACCAGCACAGACATTTCAAACATGACATATCACATACCATTACCCCGTTAAATACACCATTCAGATGGACGCTAAAGTGCAATATAATTTTAACATTACACATATTATATTCGAATTAGCGCTAAAGTGCAATATAATTTTAACATTACACATATTATATTCGAATTAGCGCTAAAGTGCAATATAATTTTAACATTACACATATTATATTCGAATTAGCGCTAAAGTGCAATATAATTTTAACAGTACACATATTATTTTCGAATTAGTGTGATGACGAATGCATTTCTAATTGGTTATTAATGAAAACACAGTTTTAAGCTTTACTTCCTTGTTTATACAACTGCCATACTGCCCACTACATACTACATACCATGTGACAACTTCAGCTTCTGCTATTAGACAGCAGCTGCAGGCTGCAGTAATACCCTAATGTGCTGGGCAGTTTGTGGAGACTACAGAAAGTATTAATTAAATATAGCTTATATAGGCAAGGTAGTAGTTAGTTTAGTTTGTTTTTATTCTCTATTAATTATTTGAGCGGGGATGCAGTTCGGGTAGTCTGAGAGTGAACATGCATGTGAGGTTGCCAGTAGAGGTCAATGCGTTCCAGAGCAATAAGGAGATTGATCACCCTGTTTGTTGTTTTACTCCCAGTTTCCCTTCCTTTCCTTTTTTATTTTTAAATAGGGAAACGAGTACGTTGATGTTACTGCAGGGCCACGAGTGAAAGTGCAACACCAACTCTAAATGAAATCGTGTTACTGTTATTAAGTACTAGTAATAATATGAAGCAGTAGTATTTCAAAATTACAAGCCCGTTTTTAATTTATTGAAGTAGGCGAGAATTTTTTTTTTTCATTAAAAAACTTTTCTTGTTATTCTTTATTGAAGTACATGTCCAGCTTAAGTTTCTATTGAAACCTGTTGTGCACTACACATTCAATCAAACCAAGTAGGAATTTGCTTTGACGTTTTTCAATTAAAGCTTATTTGTGTATAAAAACGCCAATAGAGTCGCAGTCCTTTCACAGCCAGTGTCATCTTACTTTAAAGGGAAGTACTTGAAATTGTAGGGTAATTAAAACATGTTTGCTTATATTATCCCCGCCGTTTTGCGCACTGTCAGTCCTAAATATATAAAATAATTAGTTCTGCGTTTCTGGTTTATTCCGAAGTTTACCGGATAATTACACGACTTTTTTAAAACTGGACGTCGGTTTTTACTAATTTCTATCCGATTTTTGTTATTTCCCCAATACTATTTTCTAGGAAATACACAATACTTCGATTAAAATGGTGTTTTATTTGGACTCTGACATTGTAATAAGCAGCCCTACACTCTGGGTGCGTTCTTGTATCACAAAGCAAGCTGTGCGTGGCTGCTCTCCGTTTGACGTCACACGCAGCAACTAGAGAAACGCCTTCCCATATGGGGCGCCGTTTGTGTCATGCACAATTTTGTCCACGAAAGGGCTTTTGTGCACAAAATACATTACAACATGTATTTCGTCCCACAAAACGAAAAACAAATGCATATAATATTGTCCACAAAAGGCAAAAGACAGTTTTCATTTTGTGGACAAAAAGGTAAAAGAGAGTTTTCATTTTGTCGACAAAATGAAATTGAATGTTTTCATTTTGTGCACAAAATACACTTTTTCTTAGATCATTTTGTGGACATAATGAACAGTCAAGTATACATTCTGTCCACGAAAAGCAAAGTAAGTTTTCAGTTCCGTCCACAAAATCATTTAACATACAATTATCATTTTGTGGAACAAAATGCATATTTTGTGGGGCTAAAACTAATTTTGTGGGACGAAATACATATTATGTGGGACGAAATACACATTATGTGGGACAAAATGCTAATTATGTGCACAAAATACACATTCTGTGGAACGAAATACACATTTTGTAGCACACAGTGCTAATTCTGTCCACAAAATACAATTTTGTGGGACGAAATACACATTTTGTGAGACGAAATGATAATTATGTGCACAAAATACTCATTATGTCGGACAAAATGCGAATTCTGTGCACAAAATACAATTTTGTGGCACAGAATACTCATTCTGTGGGACAAAATCCCATTTTGTGGGACAAAATGTACTTTTGTGGGACAAAATGCTCATTCTGTGCCACAAAATACAATTTTGTGGCACAGAATACTCATTCTGTGGGACAAAATCCCATTTTGTGGGACAAAATGTACTTTTGTGGGACAAAATGCTCATTCTGTGCCACAAAATACAATTTTGTGGCACAGAATACTCATTCTGTGGGACAAAATCCCATTTTGTCGGACAAAATGCACTTTTGTGGGTCACATGACTTTCTATTTGTGACGTCACCATGGCGCACTGTCACATGATAAGTGTTGCCCAATGTGCACACTGCTTTGTGGCGCGTATGCTTTTCTATGGAAATATACGTCATTTTATTCCAGACAAGACAGTAACTATGGCTGACGCTGCTGGTCGTGTGTTCATCAATACATAGTCTTGTTGATGGGGTCAGCAGCCTAACAAGACTCGTTCAATCGTTAGTTGAGCCTCGAACTAGCGGTGTACAACAACCTGCTGTACAGCATGCCATTGCGAGTCCACTGGTACAAGTTCAACTGTCTGATGATAGGCAGCGGCCCAGCAGTGAATCACCTCTGCCACGGGTAAGTCTGATGAACGTTAGTTTATTTATTTATTTTTTTAAGTCTCCCCGTTTCGTCCGACTTTTCTCCTCCTCTTACAAATTCAATTGATGATTATTGGGTCATTAGTGTCTCAACGACAATGTAGAAATGTGCCATTTCTGTGCTGTTATGTTTCACATCGTGTTTTTTTTTTCCAAAATGTAACCTTGCTGTATCATGTATGACACAATTCTGTTGTTTATATCCCCATTTAAAAAAATCTTCTTCTGAATAGTTGAGTTATAAAGTTTACATTAAATAAATACATATAAACACGACAAACTTTGATTAGCGTTCCCACAGTTCATACATCAGTCGAGAGATAAACGCATTTGAATCACGTTTAAAATGGAAATATATAATAAGATTCCACCTAATTTAACTCCTGCCACAGTTCACACATTTCTCCATTTTAATCTAGAAACAAAAACACATTTTTGGTGCTGTCAGGTCATTTTAAAAGACGACTAGATAACCACGGGAAAATCATAAACTCTGGAACTTAGGGCTGCTAGTAAAACTTTGCTGTAAAGTGCGTTTGTTTCAGCATATGTGCAGATGTTGACAAATGCTGCTATCAAGTTGTTTCAAGTGGGAATTTTAAATGGCAATTTTACAAAAAAAAAAAGGTCTTGTGCATCTATAGAACCATGTACATTGTCATTCCCCATGACTTTTAAGTCACTCATTGAAGCAATGTATTTGATAAAGAAACAATGTGCATACTTTAGATCCAGGATAAATCCACTTCAATTCTGAATGTTGTGAAAACCAGGCAGCTCATAAATGGCAATTTGATAATTAGCAGGATAAATATAACAATTAAAGTACTGTTTGTTTCAAATGAGTGGATTGGAAAGGTATGTTTAGTAGCCTGACATCAGATCATTAATCCAATCTGGTTGTTTTTTTCTTTTGTCAAAATAGTTTATAATAAATTTGAAGAAGTTTAAAACAATCAGAATTGGCCAATGCTGTTTCAGCGATAATAAAATTGAGGTCTCTAATCAAAAGATGTATAAAGTGTGGCTGCATGTGTTTTCAGGGCGGGTATGGGTACAAGGTTTTTTTCTTTAACCTTGTTCACAATTGTTATGTCATTTGTTCAACTGTAGTGTTGTGGATGTTAACCTTACCAATGTAAAAAGTTTGTCGTGTTTATATATATTTATTTAATGTAAACTTTATAACTCAACTATTCAGAAGAAGATTTTTTTTAAATGGGGATATAAACAACAGAATTGTGTCATACAAGAATCAGCAAGGTTACATTTTGGAAAAAAAAACACAATGTGAAACATAACAGCACAGAAATGGCACATTTCTGCATTGTCGTTGAGACACTAATGACCCAATAATCATCAATTGAATTTGTAAGAGGAGGAGAAAAATCGGCCGAAACGGGAGACTTAAAAAAATAAAATAAACTAACGTTCATCAGACTTACCCGTGGCAGAGGTGATTCACTGCTGGGCGCTGCCTATCATCAGACAGTTGAACTTGTACCAGTGGACTCAAGAATGGCTTGCTGTACAGCAGGTTGTTGTACACCGCTAGTTCGAGGCTCAACTAACGATTGAACGAGTCTTGTTAGGCTGCTGACCCCATCAACAAGACTCTGTATTGAAGAGCCGGCGATGAACAAACGACCAGCAGCGTCAGGCATAGTTACTGTCTTGTCTGGAATAAAATGACGTATATTTCCATAGAAAAGCATGCGCGCCACAAAGCAGTGTGCACATTGGGCAACACTTATCATGTGACAGTGCGCCATGGTGACGTCACAAATAGAAAGTCATGTGACCCACAAAAGTGCATTTTGTCCGACAAAATGGGATTTTGTCCCACAGAATGAGTATTCTGTGCCACAAAATTGTATTTTGTGGCACAGAATGAGCATTTTGTCCCACAAAAGTACATTTTGTCCCACAAAATGGGATTTTGTCCCACAGAATGAGTATTCTGTGCCACAAAATTGTATTTTGTGGCACAGAATGAGCATTTTGTCCCACAAAAGTACATTTTGCCCCACAAAATGGGATTTTGTCCCACAGAATGAGTATTCTGTGCCACAAAATTGTATTTTGTGGCACAGAATGAGCATTTTGTCCCACAAAAGTCCATTTTGTCCCACAAAATGGGATTTTGTCCCACAGAATGAGTATTCTGTGCCACAAAATTGTATTTTGTGCACAGAATTCGCATTTTGTCCGACATAATGAGTATTTTGTGTACATAATTATCATTTCGTCTCACAAAATGTGTATTTTGTCCCACAAAATTGTATTTTGTAGACAGAATTAGCACTGTGTGCTACAAAATGTGTATTTCGTTCCACAGAATGTGTATTTTGTGCACATAATTAGCATTTTGTCCCACATAATGTGTACAGTATTTCGTCCCACATAATATGTATTTCGTCCCACAAAAGTAGTTTTAGCCCCACAAAATATGCATTTTGTCCCACAAAATGATAATTGTATGTTAAATGATTTTGTGGATGGAACTGAAAACTTACTTTGCTTTTCGTGGACAGAATGTATAGAGTGTATTTTGTGCACAAAATGAAAACATTTAATTTCATTTTGTCGACAAAATGAAAACTCTCTCTTACCTTTTTGTCCACAAAATGAAAACTGTCTTTTGCCTTTTGTGGACAATATTATATGCATTTGTTTTTCATTTTGTGGGACGAAATACATGTTGTAATGTATTTTGTGCACAAAAGCCCTTTCGTGGACAAAATTGTGCATGACACAAACGGCGCCCCATATTCCCAGAGCTTTGGAAAACGTATCAGCAGCAGCATCACCTGTTTATACGCTAGTTGCATAATTAATGACTTATTCTATTTGTTTGATGTATATCAAACGTAATTGCATTTAATTATTTAATTTATAACAATGTATCACACATGGGGATTGCATTCATTTGCAGTCCATTATAACTTCATTTTAATTTTTAAACATCCTATAGTTAGTTTCTGGATTGTCAGACTATACAGAGTCAGTTTGATGTACTTGTTGAACATTAACTTTATTGTAACAGTATACATTACTTATCATGGATTAGTACGTTATATTTAATTTACTATGAATTACTATTTTATATCGATTAATTCATTTATTTGTGAGAGTAACAGTTTTAAATAAGTGCATGTAATTCATGATGAATCATGTATGAACTCATTTATCAGCATGCTAAAAAAGGAATTCATGATGAATACACTTCTAATTCTAATACTTTAATTCCGTGTCTGCAATTCATCATGAATTTACGGAAGAGCCCTAGGGCCATGGGAGAAAAAAATAAAAACTAGAAATTTTGTCTTTAAAACTCAAAAGTTCGACATTTTACAACCAGCTGGGTCATGTGAAAAGCCGGAGGAGGCAGAACTCAGAAGTCTTGCTGAACGCACTGCTGCCTGAAGCGTCAAATTCACTTCCGCCAGGTTTTAATAAAGAAAATGCATTTTCCCCACATATATTATCATATAGTCATATCTGTTTGAAAAAAGCAGTTAAAGTTTGGAGTACACATGTTTTACACGGAATTGATCAATAATTAATCTACGTTTCTCTTTAGTCAATATACAGTTTTTAATTAAGACTGTTTTATCAATAAAGAGGGTCTTGCCGCATTGATAATTGTTATACTGCAAAGACAAATGTCTCTTTAAAAAAAAAATGCATATGTTTGGAGCAATGCAAATTGTTGCAGCGGGACTTGGTTGAGATATTTTTGTATGGATTTTTGTTTCTTTGGATTTTGTGTTTTTTTGGGATTTTGTTTTATTATCACCTGCCACTGTTGGACTGTGTTCGAGCTACCTTTTTTTGTGGTAACGGGTTGGTGTAGAGAATTATTGACACTGAAGACATTTTTTGGTTTACAAACAAATAGATTTTTATTTTAGGTAACTGCCTTGCTGTGTCTGGTTGGCACTCCTTGGACAATCCATTCTCCAGTAGAGTCAAGGTCGTGGTCCCAGGAGACGGCCAAGGGTGAGAAGAGATAATATTATTTTATTTGTACTTTAATTATTTCCAGAACTGCTCTAACTGCTCTAATATTTTGTACTTTGCACTTACCTACGCTGAGCAATCTCTTTGTAGTCCTGCCAGGACACGCTCAAGGTCCGCCAATGTTTTACTTACCGTTGTCCCAAGGTTCGAGGTCCAGCATCTGGGTCCGGAGATACTTACCAGTCAGCGCGGAGGATCGAGGTCCAGTGCCGGTCTCCAGCATGCCACGTTGGGGTTCCAGGAATGGCAGTGAGAGAGAAAGGAGACACGCGGGGTTTAAAGATAGGCTAAGGGGAAGTAACCGGAAGCCCTGGGTAGAGGTGGTAATTCTACTTACCTGAGTGTGTGTTTCCTGACGATCATTTTCTTTGCCCCGCTCCTTTCCAGGTTCATCGAAGGTGTTTGCCGGTCGGCAGTTGGAGGTCCGTGCGGTGTGCGTGGTGAGGTCCGCGGCAGGTTCGGGCTGCGAGGGAAGTGGACGTCGGGGAGAGGGGTCTTTTGGGACTCCCCGGAGCTATCAGAGACTGATTCCTTCTTTTTGGCTTATCTGCCATTTTGGACAGTAACCTTTCCTTTTTTTAGAGAACTACCAACAGGAGGGGACTGCCTGGTGTGGTTTTTATTTATTGTGGCTTTCCCTATCTTTTGTTTTTTTTTAAACTTGTTGCTATGTGGTTTTTAGTATTTTATTTTAACCCTGTTGAGAAACAATAAAAAATGTTTTTACCTATCCAAGCATCCAATGTGTGTATATTGGAACCCAGGGATAAAAAGAACCTGCATAGGGGAAATTATTATTATCTACTCGGTCATCAAGGTCCTTGTCCTTGCCAAACCCAATGTGGCGTAGTCGTTACAAATTCTAAAAGCAGGTTTACTATGGTTACCCCTGGTCACCCCACCCGTGACACTGTCAGCAAGATTTCCGTGTTCCGCCTTCTCCGGCTTTTCCCATGACCCAGCTGGTTGAAAATGTCGAAATTTTGTGTTTCAAAAGGCGAAATTTCGACTTTAAAAGGCAAACTTTTGTGTTTGTAAAGGCAACATTTTGTCTTTCAAAGGCGAAATTTAGAGTTTTAAAGACGAAATTCCTAATTTTAATTTTTTTTTTCTTTCATGACCCTAGGGCTCTTCCGGATGAATTACATATGAACAGACACTTATTTAATATATTATTATTATTTGTTTATTTAGCAGACGCCTTTATCCAAGGCGACTTACAGAGACAAGGGTGTGTGAACTCTGCATCAGCTGCAGAGTCACTTACAATTACGTCTCACCCAAAAGACGGAGCACAAGGAGGTTAAGTGACTTGCTCAGGGTCACACAATGAGTTAGTGGCTGAGGTGGGATTTGAACCGGGGACCTCCCAGTTACAAGCCCTTTTCTTTAACCACTGGACCACACAGCCTACTATAGAGTAGAATATAGAGTTGACAAGGCTGTTCACCCTTCCTTGCATAAAGATAACATAACATAAGGAGGCAGCAGTAGTTTTAGTAGCTATTTGAATTACGATTGGCAGGTCACTCATGATCTCTGCATCGTCTCTTTGGTTCACAGCCGCAGCCAGCCTCCCGCAACTACTTTTCAAAGCTGCGCTGTGCTGTGCTGGATCTGCACAGATTTTTGAGGGTGGAACTTTGTGACGTCACATAGCATCCCTTGCAGAATGGGATTCTGTGCAGTACTGAGCAGATCTGTGCAGAACTGCGGAAATCTGTGCTACAAGAATGCACCCTCATTGTTGCCAGCTCCACAAAGCAGGAAGTCTCCAGAGAAACCTCATAAAGTCACTAGATGTCGCTATTTAGACATTCTAAAGTCACCAAAAATGTCGCTAGACAATTTACCACTCCTCTGGGAATAGCTTATCCATTAAGAGTGAACACCAATATAAGCAATATGAAATGTATTAATGATGGCTGATCATTTTTAAACGTTTTATATTTGTCTGGATTATCTACCTATACAGACTCAGTGTGATGTCATTGATTAACATTAACATTATTGTAACATTATGAATCACTTAACACGGATTTAGGACATTATGTTTGTTTAAATAATTGATGTCGTTCGCTTCCGGGGGCAGTTGTAGTAGCTAATTGCATTATAATTATATATAATTTGTTTATTTAGCAGACGCCTTTATCCAAGGCGACTTACAGAGACTAAGGTGTGTGAACTATGCATCAGCTGCAGAGTCACTTACAAATACGTCTCACCCGAAAGACGGAGCACAAGGAGGTTAAGTGACTTGCTCAGGGTCACACAATGAGTCAGTGGCTGAAGTGGGATTTGAACCAGGGACCTCCTCGTTACAAGCCCATTTCTTTAACCACTGAACCACACAGCCTCCTATCATTACAATTAGCAGGTCACTGGGGATCTCTTTGGTTCACAGTTGTAGTTGTAGTAGTTATTTGCATTATGATTAGCAGGTCACTGGGGATCTCTTTGGTTCACAGTTGTAGTTGTAGTAGTTAATTGCATTACAATTAGCAGGTCACTGGGGATCTCTTTGGTTCACAGTTGTAGTTGTAGTAGTTAATTGCATTACAATTAGCAGGTCACTGGGGATCTCTTTGGTTCACAGTTGTAGTTGTAGTAGTTATTTGCATTATGATTAGCAGGTCACTGGTGATCTCTGGTTCACAGCAGCAACCAGCTCCGCAGCAACTTTTCAAAGCTGCGCTTTGCTGTGCAGAATCGTTGAGAGACGTCACGCAGCAGCCCTTGAAGAACACACATTTCCGCGATTCTGTCCCGAACTCCAGATCTGTGCAGAACTGCGGAAATCTGCATTACAAGAACGCCACCACTGTACTACTTCAAGACGGGAGAAGCGTGGTGTATTGAGCTGATTGTGACTGATGTTGATGATACAATTTGGCAACTTCTTTCTCTGAAAATCGCTGTTGTCGGCAGTGAAAGTCGCTAGATTTGTCGCTAGTCACTTTGACAATATTTTTGTCGCTCGGGAAACCCAAAAGTCGCTAGATCTAGCGATAAAATCGCTATTTTGGCAACACTGCCTACAGTGTATCCTAGGATACAGCAGACGTTTAGACGTCAGAGGATCAAATAATGTTCAAACGTGGTTCTCTGTCACTTTACAAACACATTATCACCTGATTATGATTGGCCAATCAAGAGTCTGATTATTGTGGCAATTGCCAGGCGTAGTAACTACTAGCTTGATCAAAAACTAAATTGAAATACACAAAAATATAATATTTTTAGTGGATGAGGAGAAAACATAAATCAGTTTATGAATATTCAAAAGAAAACAAATGTTTTGAAGTATACAAAAAGCAAAAATAGCAGAAATGGGTCAGATGAGGTAGAAGATGCATAGCGCTCCAAACACTGCTTCATTGAGGTACTTGTTCACGCTGACAATACAAGAACATACTGGAAAATAAGCGACACATTAAACTAAAACAATAAAGTAAACTGAGAGACAAGCAATCCATTTATGTGGCTTTTAAACACACTTTAATAAAAGAGAGCGCTGTGTTATTGAGTTTGTCAGAGCGCTGTGCTTTGCTGGACAGCCACTGTTTATTGCAGAGAGGTATGTATTGGTGACTTTGTGCGACAGTACTGTATGTCCATCAGATAAAACACTGCCTAACGCTGACAATCTTAATCGTAAATATTTGACAGAAATGGTGATGCTTTAGTTGGTAAACTTATGGAACTCATTGATGGAAATGTCCAGTGTGATTTTTGACACGTCTCCTGATGGCTTGCACCGCCCAGTTCTGTCAATTTTGTTTTCTTTTTTTGATTTCAAGATAAATAAATGTAACAAATGAGGCATTTAGTTGCTAGGGTAACATGGACATGGACATGGACATGGACATGGACATGGACAGACTAAACTAAGTAGCAGAAATAAGCAACTGAAAGTTAGTGAAAAGAATGGGATATGTTTTTTTTATTTTATTTTTTTTAAAGTTTTTTTTTATATATAACTTTAGTCTTTGCCAATTATTTGTATTATTTTCTCCCAATTTGGAAATGGCCAATTATTCTTTAGGCTCAGCTCACCGCTACCACCCCTGCGCTGACTCGGGAGGGCGAAGACGAACACACACTGTCCTCCGAAGTGTGTGCCGTCAGCCGACCGCTTTTTTTCACACTGCGGACTCACCATGCAGCCACCCAAGAGCTACAGCGTCGGAGGACAACGCAGCTCTCGGGCAGCTTACAGGCAAGCCCGCAGGCGCCCGGCAGACTACAGGGGTCGCTGGTGCGCGGTGAGCTAAGGACACCCTGGCCGACCTAGCCCTCCCTCCCGGCGGCGCCGCCAATTGAGAGCTGCCCCCTGGAAGCTCCCGTCCTTTGTCGGCAAAGGAATAGCCTGTACTCGAACTCGCGACAGACTATAGGGCACATCCTGCACTCCACGTGGAGCGCCTTTACTGGATGCGCCACTCGGGAGCCCCACAAAGAACGGGATATGTGAGAGAACACCATGTAGAGCACACACACCGACAAGGTCAATGGAGTTGATGAAAGTGACCAGCAATGGACGCAAGGCAGCGCAGCTGGAGGAGAAGAGATGCGAGGACCATACCAGTCTGGCTGCTACGCGGTAGATTTACTGCCATATTATTATGGTGACTGAATTAGCCCTGCCATTATTATTGATTTGAACTTTGCATGATTGTTGCTATCCGTGTGCCTCAGTGTCACTGTTAGTACAATTTAATGGGGTCATTTGGGTGCTAATAGCATGATTTTGTAAGTTTCCTCACCATTATTATTTATTTCTTAGCAGACGCCCTTATCCAGGGCGACTTAATTGAGTACTTACCATGGTGGGAGTGGGGCAGTCACGGCGCCCAGTCAAGACAGAGCCCTGTGGGGTTTTAAGAGCTATTTTAGGATTGTGATTTTTTTATGATATTTATTAAATATGTTATTGTTATTGTTATTGTAGTTAGTATTTGGAGTATCAAGTTTTATGTAGGGTAAGTTATCCCCACACTATTGGGTTACTGCCTTGGTTATTGTGGTATAGCAGGTCAAACTGTGTTAAGCTCTAATTACAGTAGGCTGCTGTTTCATAAGTCAAGCAATTAGTTTAAATATTTTCATTGTGTTTGTGTATAAAGATTTGTATAACAAGTGTTCTCAAATAGCTATTGATTCTACTGTGTGTGTGAGCTGGCGCATTGCGAGTTGGAATTGGGTAACATTGGCACCGTTTACATACACAAGTCATGACAGTTTTCCTCATGACGTGTTTGCCGTACTTTTTTCAGGAAATGCGTTGCAATGCAGTTCTTCCAAGGTTAGGAAAATAAATCGGCTGTACCAATGCAGATTACTCAATTCATACCCATTTAGAGGAGGGGATATTTAAATGTCCGTGGTTGCTTACTAAGTAGGAAAAGAACGACTCTGAATATCGTGAGGAGATACATGGGTTTTTACAGCTACAGTATTTTTATCATTAAACTTATTCATAAACCAGAACTGCTACGCATCATATTCCACATGTAAAGTGTGTATACTGAGATCCCCGATTTTTACCGATGTTTCAATTGAAATTTTTAATATGCAAAATACTACAAAAAATTCCCTGATTTTTTTTTTTTAAAGATAAAAACCGAAAACGCGGAACACTAAAGCAAGTGCAAAACTAATACCAATATTATAAAGTAAAAAATTTAACATTTTAAAACTAGCAAGACATGGCCTGGTTGCAGTAGCAGCAGTTACATTATTGTTTTAAGTTATCTTATTATGGGCAAACTTTGCCCTCTAACTCAATGGACCATATTTAGAAGCAAGCACAAAACACGATTTCTTAGAGGAATAAGACCATTTTAATGGTATAAAACAGGAAACAATTGGTCCTTCCTGCAGCTAAGTTTTTACTGTTAAATATATACTGTTGAAATTATTTTATTCAGCAAAAAAAAAAAGAATTATGTTTTTTTTTATATATAGTAAACCAATGCTTCTGTCATGGAAAGTACAGTTATAGTCAAAAGTTTACATACCCCAATGGAAATTTCTCAAACAAAGAATTTTAGGAAAAATCTTTTGTAGCAAAAGTTTTGCTTTGTGGATGAGGAAAAAAGTTACAAGAAATAGATGTCTACAATGATTTATTTCAGCAATATTTTTTGCAAAACTCCAAAAATGCTAATTCATAAGTATTCATAACCTTTGATGCTATGATAGTATTGTCTATAAGGTGCTAGAAATTTCAATATGATAATGCAGAACCTAATTCTAGAAAAAGTCTAGAAAATGCTGGACTGTAGGTGAACATTCTTAGAGAGTATAAAAGGGTTGGGTATAGGATGATTGCTGTCATTACCAATAAGTCAATATGGGGAAAAAATAGCTATCTGAAGACCTTAGGCAGAAAATTATTTATTGTCATAAAGCTGGAGAAGAATACAAGAAGATTTCTAAGCATTTGAATATCCTAATTTCAACTATTGCTTCTATTATCAAGAAGTACAAGACTCATGGTACTGTCACAACACTCCCTCAGTCTGGAAGAAAGAAGGTTCTTTCACCAAGAACAAGTAGAAGAATTGTGAGGAAGGTTAATAACAATCTGAGATTGACTGTCAAAGATATTCAAAGTGAATTGGCTGCAAGTGGGACTGGTGTTTCCATTTCAACCATAGGTCGAGTATTGCATGGTGAAGGTGCCAATGGTCGTAGGCCAAGGGAAAAGCCACACTTAGGAAAACGTCACAAGGACAATCGCTTAAATTTTGCAAAACTGCATTTGAATGATGGACATGAGTTCTGGTCAAAGGTTTTGTGAAGTGATGAAACAAAATCGAGCTATTTGGTCACACTGTTAGTCGTTGTGTTTGGAAAAAGTCTGGTGAGGCGTACAAAGAAAAGAATACCATACCTACTGTCAAGCATGGAGGTGGTAATATCCTTCTATAGGGCTGTATGAATACTTTTAAATTAGCATTTTTGGAGTTTTGCAAAAAAACTGAAAAAGATTTTTCCTAAAATTCTTTGTTTTTGAGAAGTTTCTAGAAATTATACATTTCCATTGGGGTATGTAAACGTTTGACTACAACTGTATTTTAAACTGCCTTATTTAGGGAATACTTGCTCTCAAAAGAACAGTACTTGTCTTACACTTTCCTTCAATAAACTACATGTAGGAATTCTAGGTGTAGCACTGAGCAGAGATGCTATTGATACTGGTTGTGCCATTTGGTGCTATTTACATGTATTTGTAATTAATGTGTGCTCAGTAAGTACATAGTGAACATTTTATGCTGAATCACCGGCCCAATTCTGTCGGTTTGCAATTACTAAAACCGTAACTTCACAACAGCAAGGTTTGCTTGATTTCTTACAGCTTCTTAATTGTAAAAAATATAAAAATAATAATAAATGTGCCTCACTACGCTGGGCAGTTAGCCCTTCAGTTTGCCCTCACTTTCTAACATTAAGACACCTATGACTGAGATACAAAATTCTTGGACTATTGTTTCTTGATAAAGCACTGAATTGTTGTGCTGCTTTTAGAATGAAACACTCACCTACAGGAACCAAAACTGACTCGTGTTACTGAATAAGGAAGTTTACTGATCCAGAGCTTATCTATACTCAAAGAGAGTTTAATTTAGATGTTTTGTTATTATACAGTTAAATAAACTCTTAATGCAAAAGCTTTATTTTCATTGAGCATTTTTTTTAATAATTAAAAAAAAAATACTGTGTCAGTATTTTAAAAACACATTGTATAAACATTGCAATATGTTCATTACATTTTTTTATAAACATAAAGCTAAAGGTGGTTGTTTTCTGCTTGCTATATACAGAAATACAATTATACACTATATTGTTCTTCTTATCCTGTCTTCTGCTGCATTTCAAAGTTCTGATCTGGAAACACCAACAACAAATGATACAAGACTGCATTTCTGTTGACAAGACTAGATTAAAACTCTTTACCATTTCAGTCAACTGGACTAGGCTGCATTCACACTGGGTCCGTTTCAAATGGTCTGGTTAGTTTAATTTGAAACAATGTACCAATGTGCTTGCTGTACACACTTATCTCCGAGCAAAGGGACAGAGTTTGTTTCGATGCGAATGAAAGTTGTTGGGGGTTTTCCATTTTTTTTTCAGTACCGAGTCTGTTTGTGTTCACAATGCAGTTTGCAAGTGCACTCGTTTAGTTTACAAGGTGCGTGAACCGGATGTTTACAATATCCTGCAAGGCAGCTACTGATGTATTGCTCTGGTTTTTAATATAACATGTTTTAAATTCTTTCATATTGCTGTGGAAGAAAGCACTGGGGGAGCATTTCGCTAATTTAATTAATACATGTATTGAATGCCTACAGTAGGAGAATAATGCAGTTTATGCAATTCTGCACGGTTCTCCTAATGTCTGCATTAAACAAAGTAATTTAAGAAAATATATTTTATTATTTTTGTTAGTTTTGGCCAGTTCGGCTTGGATTTTGGTGTCTGACCAAATTTTTGTCAGACCTTCAGTTTCTCCCACTGTCTAGATTTCCACAGTGAAAACCTGGACGGTTTTTATTTATTTATTTATTTTTTCTTCAATTCACTGACGCTTAGCAACTCTGAAGCCGTTCAAATAACATTATATAATAACACAATAATAGTTTAAAAATTAAACCTCAGGTGAATTTATTGTAGAGTATAACAATTCATTATTTTATTTATATTGTCATCTAGTCAACACATGTTGAATGTACAAAAACCCAGATTTAAAAATTAGATCAGCTATTACCATTTAAACATATGGTATACACAATCAGAATGATTAAACAAATAATCCATATAATTATTTATTTTATTTTTGAGTGGCGCTAACACAACCTAATACATTACTCTGCTAAACTTGTAGAGCACACTGATGCAATTTTGTACTTACAATAAAAAAAAATACAATAGCAAAACCGGGACTATGAACAGTTTCACTGTTTTCTGACCGGTGTAGTGTTATTTTCAGGTACATGGTATAAAGTGGCATGCAGCACACTGCACTTGCTCACGCCTAAACTTCTGATAAGAAAGCAGGGAAGCGCCCATTCAAATCTGTTACGTTACGCTTCTTTCAGTCTTTTACATCATTTCATTGTTTCCTAAGCAGACTTCGTTGTTCACACTTCACACCAAACCTAGCAAACCTTCTAAACGGACCCAGAACACTGCGGTCAAGCTATCAGATAGTTTTGAAAACCATCAGCCAGTTTTGAAATGGCGGTCAAGCTATCAGACACTTATCCCGCAATGAGACACTCAACTTGTATAGATAGTTTCCCTGTTTCAAGCAGTGAAATTCTTCACTCCGAAAGATTTAGAATTGCACTGGAATAAAACGAGCGATGAAATACCTATATATATATATATATATATATATATATATATATATATATATATATATATATATATACTGTGTATATATATATATATATATATATATATATATATATATATATATATATATATATATATATATATATATACACTACCGGTCAAAAGTTTTAGAACATTTTTCCAGTTTTTATTGAAATTTACGCAGTTTAATGTCTCAATGTACTCTGAAATTAAAGCATAGAACAAATAAACAATTGGAGATAAAAAAGAAATCATGGAATCGTTTTGTTTAACAAAATTTAATCTAAATTTTTGACTCATCAAAGTAGCCACCTTTTGCAGATATAACAGCCGAACACACTCGTGGCATTCTTTCGACAATGGAAATCAAATATTGTTCAGAAAGTTCTTCCCAACACTGTTGCAGAAGTTCCCACAAATGTGTTGCACTTGTAGGTTGCTTTGCTTTCACCCTTCTGTCCAGTTCATCCCAAACCAGCTCGATGGGGTTTAAGTCTGGAGACTGTGCTGGCCATTGAAGCCTACCGTCTTGTTCTTTTCTTCTAAGGTAGTTCTGACATAGCCTGGAGGTATGTTTTGGGTCATTATCTTGCTGTAGGATGAACCCCTCACCAACTAGGCATATACCAGAGGGTATTGCATGGCGCTGCAAAATGCTGTGGTAGCCGTTTTGGTTCAGGGTGCCACTCACTCTGTGCAAGTCGCCGACTCTGGATCCAGCAAAAGAGCCCCAGACCATCACGCTTCCTCCTCCATGTTTGACAGTTGGTGTCACACACCGAGGAACCATCCTTTCGCTACCGACGGCGCATAAAAACCCTGCGTGATGAACCGAAGATTTCAAATTTTGATTCATCGGTCCATAAGACCTTCTTCCAGTCTTCAGTAGTCCACTGGCGGTGCTTCATGGCCCAGGCAAGCCTCTTTTTTCTTATTTTGCCATCTTAGCAATGGCTTTCTTACTGCCACTCGACCTGTCAAACCTGCAGCTCGAAGTCTTCTCTTCACAGTTGAAACTGAGACTTGCTTACTTCGACCAGTGTTAAGCTGTGCTTGAAGCTGTTGTCCTGTGAGCCACCTATCACGCAAGCTGTTGACTCTCAGAAACTTGTCTTCTGATTCTGTTGTGGCTTTGGGTCTGCCAGACCTCTTCCTGTCAGAGTTTCCTCCAGTTTCCAAGTGCCTTTTGATGGTGTAGGAAACTGTACTCACTGACACCTTGGCTTTCTTTGCAATTTCTCTAAAGGAAAGACCTACACTTTTAAGGGTTATAATGGTCTGTCTGTCTTCCTTTGTTAATTGCCTTTTTCTCGCCATTATGATAGCAATATACTACTTCCTGCAGTACAATACTGTCCAAATAATGCTTAAGAGGGTGTAGTAACACAGTCTGTTCCAACACTGCTTTTATACAGACAGAGGGTTTGTAAGTAATCAACAAACGTTGGGACACCTGTAGGAATTGTTAGCATCAACTTTCAAGGCTTAATTTACTTCCATTGCTGCAGAACAGCTGTAAGTTGTTAACCCATTACTTGTTCCCTGAAAAAGGCCTTTTTGTATAACTCTGAAATGTACATTATTTTTCAGTTTTTGGTAACCTAAACTTTTTTTTTAACCTCTGGCAGTTTACCGCTTACCTTTGTACCATTTCAGGTTATTCACTGGACTTGAACTGCGTAAATTTCAATAAAAACTGGAAAAATGGGGGTGTTCTATATATATACAGTACTGTGCAAAAGTTTTAGGCAGGTGTGAAAAAATGCTGTAAAGTAAGAATGCTTTCAAAAATAGACATGTTAATAGATTATATTTATCAATTAACTAAATGCAAAGTGAGTGAACAGAAGAAAAATCTAAATCAAATCCATATTTGGTGTGACCACCCTTTGCCTTCAAAACAGCATCAATTCTTCTAGGTACACTTGCACAAAGTCAGGGATTTTGTAGGCATATAGTCAGGTGTATGATTAAACAATTATACCAAACAGGTGCTAATGATCATCAATTCAATATGTAGGTTGAAACACAATCATTAACTGAAACAGAAACAGCTGTGTAGGAGGAATAAAACTGGGTGAGGAACAGCCAAACTCAGCTAACAAGGTGAGGTTGCTGAAGACAGTTTACTGTCAAAAGTCATACACCATGGCAAGACTGAGCACAGCAACAAGACACAAGGTAGTTATACTGCATCAGCAAGGTCTCTCCCAGGCAGAAATTTCAAGGCAGACAGGGGTTTCCAGATGTGCTGTCCAAGCTCTTTGAAGAAGCACAAAGAAACGGGCAACGTTGAGGACCGTAGACGCAGTGGTCGGCCAAGGAAACTTACTGCAGCAGATGAAAGACACATCATGCTTACTTCCCTTCGCAATCGGAAGATGTCCAGCAGTGCCATCAGCTCAGAATTGGCAGAAAACAGTGGGACCCTGGTACACCCATCTACTGTCCGAGAAGTCTGGTCAGAAGTGGCCTTCATGGAAGACTTGCGGCCAAAACCATACCTCCGGACGTGGAAACAAGGCCGAAGCGACTCAACTATGCACGAAAACACAGGAACTGGGGTGCAGAAAATGGCAGCAGGTGCTCTGGACTGATGAGTCAAAATTTGAAATATTTGGCTGTAGCAGAAGGCAGTTTGTTCGCCGAAGGGCTGGAGAGCGGTACACGAATGAGTGTCTGCAGGCAACAGTGAAGCATGGTGGAGGTTCCTTGCAAGTTTGGGGCTGCATTTCTGCAAATAGAGTTGGGGATTTGGTCAGAATTAATGGTCTCCTCAATGCTGAAAAGTACAGGCAGATACTTATCCATCATGCAATACCATCAGGGAGGCATCTGATTGGCCCCAAATTTATTCTGCAGCATGACAACGACCCCAAACATACAGCGAAAGTCATTAAGAACTATCTTCAGCGTAAAGAAGAACAAGGAGTCCTGGAAGTGATGGTATGGCCCCCACAGAGCCCTGATCTCAACATCATCGAGTCAGTCTGGGATTACATGAAGAGAGAGAAGCAACTGAGGCTGCCTAAATCCACAGAAGAACTGTGGTTAGTTCTCCAAGATGTTTGGGTCAACCTACCTGCCGAGTTCCTTCAAAAACTGTGTGCAAGTGTACTTAGAAGAATTGATGCTGTTTTGAAGGCAAAGGTGGTCACACCAAATATTGATTTGATGTAGATTTTTCTTCTGTTCACTCACTTTGCATTTTGTTAATTGATAAATATAAACTATTAACATGTCTATTTTTGAAAGCATTCTTACTTTACAGCATTTTTTCACATCTGCCTAAAACTTATATTGTGTATATTGTGTGTATATATACTGTATATATATATATATATATATATATATATATATATTGTAAAAGATCCCGCCCTCTCTGCGGTTCGTTGCCCCTTTAAAAACACGGACCCAACACACAAATGGATTTTTGAAAGCGGTCGCTATTTTTAATCAAAACACACAAACAAAATAAACAAAACAAACACCTAGCTCTCTTTGAGCACTAACTAAAACAAAACAGGAACCTAAACTAAACACAGGACAGCTAAGCTGTTTACCTGTAACAAAAACAAACAAACAAACAAAATCACGCATTACACAAAAAAGGACTCGCTCTACCTTTTTTTTCTTTTAAATACTGGCTGTACCCACACACCAGCACAGTCGGGCTTCTACCCTCTTCAGCAGCCGCCCAGAGCAGACTGACTGCTCTCCTTAAATACCGGGCACCTGGCTCCAATTTGCAATAGTAGCCAGGTGCCGGTAATGATCAACAATAAAACAATAAAACAATTAAACAACACAATTAACACAAATTAAACAATTAACAAAACAAAACCAAAATGTGCCTTACGCACCTGTTTTCCTCTAGGGAGGAATTAACCCCCTCCCTGCTGTCTCACACATCCCCCCATGCCTTTTCAAGACATCGGCCATACAACGGCCACCTCCCTCCACCCTTAAAGACCACCCACCCTCAAGTCCACAAATGTCAATTTTCGCCCTCTTCCACGGGCGGGCTTGAGGTGGGTTGGTCCTCCGGCGTTCCAGGGAGGGACCCAGGACCGGCGAGGAGGGACCCAGACGGCTTGTCCAAGGCGACCATAGCGCAGACCGGTGACCGGGAGCCAGGACTGACAGGCAGAGGTGTGCGCCTGTGGACCTGCGCAGCGACCTCTGGAATCCCAGGTGGAGCGCAGCACTAGGCAAGGGAGCGGAGCAATCAGCAGGGGAACGCTAGTGACCTCTGCCCCTTATGTAGCGGCGTCTGCCTCTTGGCGCAGCGACGCCTGGGATTCCAGGGGAGTGGAGTAAGGGACCAGGCAAGCAACTGTGCCTGGCTGTACTGCGACCTGGGAGCAAGGTCCAGCGCAGGGAGGTCTGGGCATTCCGCCAGGTGTCCACGATGACGGGACAGGGAACCTCCTCGGCAACGCCGACTCATTTGCACGGTTGGTTGTTCTGGAAGCGGCAGCTCCACCCCTCTGGCTCTCGGGATGGCATTTCCACCCCCTCTGGCTCTCGGGACGGCAGCTCCCACTTTTGCAGCAGCAGCTCCAGTTCAGTTGGCTCCCGCTCCTGTATTAACAAAGGGGCCAACCCCAGCTCCTGTCTCTGCCTCTCCATCTTCTTTGTCTGCTCCTCCTGAGCAGCGGTATTCTTATTAAGCCTCTCTATTAACTCTTTAAAATCCATTTTTGGGTCTCCAGGGGCGCCCACACTCGCTGCCACCATATGTAAAAGATCCCGCCCTCTCTGCGGTTCGTTGCCCCTTTAAAAACACGGACCCAACACACAAATGGATTTTTTTGAAAGCGCGTTCGCGCTATTTTTAATCAAAACACACAAACAAAATAAACAAAACAAACACCTAGCTCTCTTTGAGCACTAACTAAAACAAAACAGGAACCTAAACTAAACACAGGACAGCTAAGCTGTTTACCTGTAACAAAAACAAACAAACAAACAAAATCACGTACACAAAAAAAAGGACTCGCTCTACCTTTTTTTTCTTTTAAATACGGCTGTACCCACACACCAGCACAGTCGGGCTTCTACCCTCTTCAGCAGCCGCCCAGAGCAGACTGACTGCTCTCCTTAAATACCGGGCACCTGGCTCCAATTTGCAATAGTAGCCAGGTGCCGGTAATGATCAACAATAAAACAATAAAACAATTAAACAACACAATTAACACAAATTAAACAATTAACAAAACAAAACCAAAATGTGCCTTACGCACCTGTTTTCCTCTAGGGAGGAATTAACCCCCTCCCTGCTGTCTCACAATATATATATATATATATATATATATATATATATATATATATATATATATATATATAAACACATTCCATTGGACCTCCCTAATTTCACTGCAGATGTGTTGTACACATGTCCCTCTCTCATATATCAAAGTATGAGATAATTTTACTGTAGCTTTTTTTACTTACAGTAAGCCCAGTATCAGCCCTATAGTTATATGCTATGTATGCAGATTGGCACCTACAGTAATAAAAAAAACTTCTGAAGACTTTTGCACAGCAGTGTATATATACATGTATATACAGTTATAGTCAAACGTTTACATACTCCAATGGAAATTTATAATTTCTCGAAATTTCTTGAAAACAAATAATTATAGGAGAAATCTTTTGTAGCAAAAGTTTTGCTTTTGTGGATGAAGAAAACATCTTACAAGAAATAGATGTCTCCAATTATTTATATCAGCAATTTTCAAAATTATTTATACCCTGAAAAGGAAAATTAAATTAATAGCTAGTTGAGGCACCTTTAACAAACGATTAGGATATTTGTCAATGAGCTTTTGGCATGATTCTTTAGTGATTTTTGACCATTCTTCAACGCAAAATTGTTCCAGTTCATTGAAATTCTGAGCACAGCCTTCTTCAACTCATACCAAAGATTTTCAATCAAATTTAGATCAGGACTTTGAGGTAACACGCATATGAAATCCATTTGTCATCCATCACCATGGGGAAAGGCAAAGAACTCACAAATGAAAAGAGACAAATGGTTGTTGACCTTCATAAATCAGGCAATGGGGACAAAACAATAGCTAACAAACTAAATATACCACTTAACACTATTAGGGCAATAATTAAGAACTTTACCCAGTACCAGGACATTTTAGCCAAAAACCTGGTTGCCTCTGCCAGGAGGCTGAAACTTGGCCGAAAGTGGATCTTCCAGCAAGACAATGACCCCAAGCACACATCAAAATCTACAAAGAAATGGTTAATTGACCACAAAATCAACATTTTGCAATGGCCATCTCAGTCTCCGGACTTGAACCCCATTGAAAACCTGTGGTTTCAATTGAAGAGGGCAGTCCATAAGCGCAGACCGAAGGATATCAAGGATCTGGAAAGATTCTGTATGGAGGAATGGTCTAAGATCTCTCCCAATGTGTTCTCCAATCTCATTAAACATTATAGAAAAAGACTCAGTGCCGTTATCCTTACAAGGGGAGGGTGCACAAAGTACTGAAAACAAGGGTGCCAATAATTGTGACACTTCATTTTTTTTGGAAATAAATTTATAATTTGAGAAATGTGTAATTTTGGTTGATTCCATTGAATCATTAAATATATTCCACATGTTGGAAAATTACAATATAGCTCAGTACTGGTATTATTTATTTTATACAGTCTTTTTTGCTCATCTTTATCAAGGGTGCCAATAATTATGGAGGTGACTGTGTATATATACACACATACACACACACACACACACACATATTTTTGGTCAAATACATTAATAGTAAGCAGAAAAAATATCTGTTCGCAATAATTTAAAAACATAGAATCGTCCTTTGACTGTGCTACAATAAGCTATTAGTGAGATTTCTTTCATACTTATTAAATATTACATTTTTCATTATTTTTGAAACTGTATGAAAGTGTATTTCATCGCTCGTTTTATTCCAGTGCAGTTCTAGTAAAGCTTGAAACAGGGAAACTATCTATATAAGTTAAGCATCTGATCGCGAGATAAGTGTCTGATAGCTTGACCGCCATTTCAGAACTGTCTGATAGCTTTCAGATCTATCTGATAGCTTTCAAAACTGACTGATAGCTTTCAAAACTGGCTGACAGCTTTCAAAACTGGCTGATAGCTTGACTGCAGTCCCAGAACATGGCCTACATTAACACTGGCCAGAGACCTTACTAGTGAGACACATGCGTTCAGGGGGAGTCTGCTTTCTTGTCTCTAGGATTCATTGGAAACAGAGGTCAGAGACCGTACTAGTGAGACACAATAATAATAATAATAATAATAATAATAATAATAATAATAATAATAATAATAATAATAATAATAATATTCTTTCAACCCAAATTGAATCCCAGTTTGAGAGCTCTACCTTGGTTCATGCCTGGGGTGTAAAAGGTGTTAGTGAAAAAAAAAAGAAAAGAAAAACAAGCCCAAGGAACCTGAGGAACAGGTTTGGGAATGAGCTCATGGTTTCACATTCTGCACACACCCGCTTCCAGTGGAGGAGCACACATGGTTCTCAAGTGCACTGCTGTGTCTCACACTCTCTCAGCACACAGAGGGAGTAGCCATTGTACTGGAAAGAATGTCTCAAGTACTCACCAGAGGATGGTGTTGAGGGAGATATGGACAGCGGCGATCTATACCATTTTCATGTTGTTGGTGTTTGGTTCAGAATTACTGACAGGTAGGCTTCATTTAGTTATTATTACTAGTAGTCGTAGTAGTAGTATTGTGGGAGTAGTAATATTACTAGTAGAAGTAGCTGTCGTAGTATATGTTATTTATAGTTGTTTGATAACTCTTAAGATGTCTCCTTTTAATATATTATCAGTAGAACTCAACACTATTGAAGGATCTGAAACATTGACTAGTAATTCTAGTTTTACAATAAGAAAGTCGGAGAGGTTTTTGACGTTATAGAATATAATAAGACTGTAGTTAATAAACACAAACGTCTTCACTGACTTCAGAATCATCAGGCCAGGTTTTAATTATTTAGATTTATTAGGGGGAAGGAAGAAATCATTGAAATTCAAGAAAATGCTGCAAACCAATTGTTTACAACTAATTCTAATGACTGTACTGCTATTTCCTGTACATACAGGAGGCTGTAATTGATAACTCACTTGAGTTAGTGCTCTCGTGGATTATATGGCAACAGCAGCCTTAAGAAATACAGTCACATTGTGTATAGCTGGGTGTACATTATTATACGATTATTTTATGAAGCTGTTCATCATTTTCAGACTTGTGTTTCTTCTTCATTATTGATTGTATACCAAACAGCATTCTCTGCTTCACCATCATCAGAAAGTATTCCATTGGACAGGTAGAGACCGGGATTATTAATCACTTTACCACTGATGGTTTCTGGGAATGTGCAGTCGAATTCTGGACCAGTTGTATTACAGACACGACAACTCCAGCAGATTCTGCAGGTAGAAAAGGACTAGGATTTTTGCACATGTGTGGGTATTAACAGCTGCCCCTGATGTAATGGTATATGAAGCACTCATACCAGATAATACAGTATCTATTAACGATTCCAATCTGAATCGATCACATTGTCACTCCAGTGGTGAAAGCATCTCTATATACAAGTTCCAAACCACTGGATTGACGTCTAAATCCATTCTCAGACTATTTCAGCTGTTGGCATTGCAATTAGTTCTGTATCCTTAACAGTTGTTGGATTCTATAGACATCCATCAGCTAACAAGGATACTGTCTAATATTTTAACTTAATTCAATAAAACCGAGTTATTAATAATAGAAGATTTAAACTCTGATTGGTTATCCTGAAAACCAGACCAGTTTTGTGAATCATTTGATTGAATTCAACTGATTATAGTGTTACAAGATTGCATTTTAAATCACCCAAACATTCTACACTTACTGATGTAATGCTAACCAATACCCCACTTAAATACCTTTTAGTTAGAATCGTTCCACATGATATTGGTGACCAATGTGCTGTAGCTTGTATTAGGAATACAAAAAACAAGATGTTAAGTGTTTTGTAGGACACACATTTCTCCTTGATATTAATGTGGTAAAGATCTCATTAATTCCAGCTGTCGAAGATACTTGGTCTGTTTTTTGTCTGTTGTTGATAAACATCCCCAGTGAAACAACATGTGCAGGGGTAGCCCAGGGTTTACGCAGAAATGGGCTGACTTGATTTTAAGAATCAAGAATTAAGAAATTAATCATGGGCTCAGGCCCGTGCAACACAATTTCCACAGAAGTGGCCAGCTTTCAGAACTTAAAGAAATACATGTATTTCTTTAATTAGACAATTAAAATCTGACTTTTTCTTTAAATTAACCACAGTAAACTTGAAGAATTCAGCTAAGTTTAGGAAAACTATAAAAATACTAAATGGAAATGGTATATTATCAGCCAAAACAAATTCAGTTTGAAGAAAACATAACTCCAGACAAAGTCCAAATATTGAATTTAATTTGCAAAGGCAAGGTTTGCATTTGAAACAAATGTAAATCGAACTCTAAGTTGCACTTTATCATGCAATAATAATAATTTTGTGTTAATACTAAAAAAATATATATTTTAGAGTTATTGAGTACAATGCAGTTCTACAGATGCTTAGAGGTCTAGAGATAAATGAATCTGCAGCTCGATCCATACTTGCTAAACCTTTGCTGTTTATTTTAATGCGTCCATTTTGGCAAATTAAATCCCTCAAATCTGGAAATCCCCATTGCTGAAGGGTGGAGACGATTCT
The DNA here is from genome assembly GCA_030684275.1 of Acipenser oxyrinchus oxyrinchus. Lineage (NCBI taxonomy): Eukaryota > Metazoa > Chordata > Actinopteri > Acipenseriformes > Acipenseridae > Acipenser > Acipenser oxyrinchus. Next base: position 16,910,114 of record CM060254.1, on the reverse strand, counting down.
TATTTGAATAACAATAGACTCCAATGTGTCTTTTCTTGCCCTTGAGTCACTAGTTAATGCAGTCTGGGTTTAGGTCTCATCATTTAAGATGGCAGCACTCCTAAAAGTTATAGATGATATTACCAAGGCCTTGGATCATGAGCTTTTGACTATCCGTATAGGTGAGAAGGCAGTTTGATGGTTTAATAATTATTTTATAAATCAAACCCAAAGTATAAAAGCAGATGGATTCATTTCAGAAAGTACTGCATTAAAAAGGAGTTCCTCAGGGATCAATGTGCTGTTTCCATTGTGTATTAACAACCTGGGTGTTAGTATTACATCTTTATGCAGACAATACTGTGTTGTATTTGAATGCCTCTTCGCTTGACCAGTCTAATAAAACTTGCAGGAAGCTTTCAATATCATTCAGCAAAATGTGTTGGATTTGAAACTTGTCTTAAACTTAAACTAAATTAATGTTTTTTTTGTTTTTTTCACAAAAAGAATAAATCTCTTGACATGTCAAACTTTAAATTGAAAACTGCGGAAGGTTCTTGCATTGAACCAGTAAACAGTAAATACTTGGGAGTGTGGTTAGACAGGAATTTGAATTTTACACATACATGTATTGAAGTGTTCTCAAAAAACTAAAATTGAAATGGGTTATTTTTATACACTCGCATTCTGCTTTTCACAACACACTAGAAGTGATCTTGAGTACATTTTTGCCTGTGATTTATATAGATTGGCTATCTTCGCAAATATTGAGACACAACACATTGTTTATAAGGCTATCCTTGGCAAAATCCCAAATTATCTGAGTAAATGAATTGCCTCCAGTGGTATTTACAATCTTAGCTGTTCTAAGGTTTCATTTTCAAAGTTCTTATGGAATTTGAAAATAAAGGCATTGCGTTTAATTGCTCTGTGGTCTTGGAATAAATGTCAGGAAGAAATGAAATGTAGTATTTTGACATCTTATTAAAGGAGTTTAAACAAAAATGTAAATCTATGTAGCTGAGACATGGATTTGTTTTGGCCGATGTTCCTACATTATTTTCTGTAATTTCATTAACTTGTTTATCTCAGCCACATGCCCTCTATCCTCCAAAAGCCAAGTGAATTTACTATTCTGATTTTCTTTAATTTTACGTGTTGTTTTCTGTGCCCACCCCCATCCAAAAAGGTTAATAAAATAAAAAAATACTGAGCTAGCACTGCTCGTGGTTTAAATGTCACCAGAAACCCTTGATAGAATTATGCACAGTTGGGTCTACTTTATTCCTTATATTATATTATCATTATTACGTTGTACAAATTATAGACACCTGCATCATCCCATTCAGAAGATTTGTAATACATGGAAATATATCTGACTCCCTTATAAATTACCTTTGTCCCCCAAAATGAAACAAAAGATTTTTATTCCTGGATACATTTTCAAATGTTTGCTTACATGTGTTACTCAATGTGCTCTTAAGTAATAACTATACTTAAGTCAAATTTACAACAAACTAAGCAGCATATCTTCAAAGCCTTCACCTCAGGTTAGATTAACTCCTGCAGAATGTGATCTAGACCCAAACTACTAAGTAACACACTTCAACGTCCCTTAAGCACTTGTGAAATTGTCTCGTTTCAAACAAGGACTAGCGTAAACTCTTAGAAAATAAAGTCAAGTCATTGTCTGAAATGTTTTGTTACCTCAGAATTTTTGGTTGTAATTTAAAAGTTATTGATAATTATTTTCTATACTATGAATAACTATTTCTAAGGGGGAAAAAAGGTTGGTGGCTTGGTTTATCCTTACATTAGAAGGCATGCAGACCGACATTTGTTTGGGTTGATATTCATAAGGTTGCAGGTGTTTCTGAATGTATATAACAGCAGGATCTTTACATTTGAATATTCTGTACTTCCATATTAATGTACTCATTAAAAGAGGAACTGGAGAATAACAGATGGCAGGCAGGGTAATGCTGTATTACTCCACTGAGGGATTCTGTTGAAAAATACAAAAACAAGAACTTGAATTGGAATTGCCATCAGATTATCTTCAATATATACTAAAAAAATGATGTTGCAAAGGTAATAGACAGTTTTGTGTAAAAAAAGAAATCTTTGTATTCTTCATGTTCATACAAAATATATTCCTGTAAAATATGCCATCTTACGTTACAACACTTACCTATCTGCAAGTTTTAGAAACAAATGCAATTCGCTCCTAGTGCAAGCACATGTAAAAACATGGAAATGTAACCAATAAATGACGGGAACTCAGAAACAACGTGGGTCATACTAATAACAGAAGAATTGCTTTTTAAAAGAGCAGACAAACGAAAATACAAGTGGGGAAAAAAAAACACTGGCTGACATAAACATCACAAAGTCTGCCAAAAAACAACTTGAGACACATATTGTTGCTTGAAAATATGACCCATATATTATTGTATTTGTGTTTTTGCAAAAGGGATCTGAATAATACAAATAGTACGTTTAATAACCCAACAGGGGGATTTCAGAAATACTTTTTTGGGAGTAGATCAGGAAAGAGAAGTACCTATAACCTGTTCATAAACATCACCAGTATCAAATCAGGGGCCCACACATACAGCTAGCATAGAATGATATAATAACCAGCACCCTGTACACTAGACCTGTTCCACATTTGCATGAGCCAAAGAACTTGGACTGACATATCGGTTATTAGCCAACTATCTTGAGGAACACCATCACATGCAACCCTGTAAAGCAGATGTGCAGCATACCACTTAAAAATACAGCGGCTTGCACACATTTCAAAAGCAGTTACTGGCAGTTACGCTTCAGGTGAAATGCTCAGTAGAACAACAACATCCTTTGGGTATTTGGCAATCCCAGGACTTTAAAGAGCATGTGTTGCACTTTCATTTTCTTCATTTTAGGATGTTTGTAAACACGCTGAGTGGTTCATTACTCAAATCTGTTTTTTTTTGTTTTTGTTCTAGTTGCCTGCCATAGATATCTGTAGCCATGGCTAGATCATGGTCATGGTAAAATATGAATGCTAATCCATTCAGTCAATCATATTTTATCTATAACTATTAAACACTTACTAGTGCTAAATTTAGAAATACTCCAATAACCCAAATTCACTGACAAACATTTCGACTATAAGTCTCACTCAATCTCAACTGTTTGTGGTCACAGCTGTGTTTTTTGGCCGCCTTCACTTGCTGATCCATTTTAGACTCTTGTAGCAGCAGCCTGCCCAACAGGACTGCCCTTGCTACTGTGGCACCTGCTCCACATACACCCACTATCACGCCTGCTTCAAATGCTGTTAGATCTTTGACTTTCACCATTTGTAATGCAGGGCGATACCAAATCCAGTTGGGTAGGCGCGGCCAGGCAGTGGAGGTAAAAATAAATAAAAAAAAGAAACAGAAAGATAAGCAGCCTAAACCTAATAAAGTGGATGATAATTGCAAAGTGCACAGCACACCACTGTTGTGCTTATTAGAAATCACAAAGGGCTCTATTCTGAAACGTTTGAATTTTTAGAATTCTCTCTCCGGGGGAATATGGAATTCGAATCGAGTATGCTCCACCGATTCTTAAGGCAGTATTCACATTTATTCTCTGTTCGCAAAGCGGCATGAGAATCTCTTTTCACTCAAATTAATTTAAATTGTGCATCAAATGTTCCCAATTAACAGAAATTAGCACAGGAGATGGGAGTTTCTTCCTATAAATTCCCTGGTCACATTCGCCTTTGTTCTCCTGTGAAAACATGGCTGAATCGAATGGATGTCTGGAAACCACAGCGCTTTCTAGCAATATTCCAAATATGCAGCCGAAAGTGGTCAATAGAAGTAAGAAGCGACCGCATTTTAAACCAAGAGAAAAAGCAAAACTAATAGAAAAAAGCGCACTGTTTCTAAGCAAACAGAGTCCAAAAGATAAAAAGAAAATATGGGATACCATAGCCACTTCTGTGAACATCTTGGGCTATGACAAAAGAAATGCATCAGATGTTCAAAAGCACTTTTATGATATTCGCAAAGGATATTCAAAAAAGGCTCATCAATTAAGCCAAAGCCAACATAAGATGGGAGGGGATATTCCACAGTCCCCATTGAATGCAGAGGAAGAACATATCCTATCAACATTTGACTAGCAAGCTCTAGAAGGTTTTCAGGTGAATTAGAAACATAGGTGGTGCTTGAACCAGGTATTTCTCTATTCCTTTATTTAAATACACAGTGCATCAGATAATGATACAGTGGACAGCATCGCAAATGAGGAAGCAGAAGTTTCTTCAGCTTGCGAAGATACCCAAACGGACAGTACAAAACTAATGCATACAACTGGCACCTGTTACAAAGCTGATACAAAGCTGTATCTTTCCTGTTTCTGCTACTCAATCTGTTGTCCCTGAGCAAGTAATTCAGTCTTTTAAAGATACTGCCGGCTTGCTGGCAACCAATAACACGCAAGTGAAGGATGAGATGTCTGCTATGCGTAAAGAGTTAGCTGAATTCCGCAAAGACATCTGTTCAGAGCTGAGTGCCTTCCACAGTGTTTTTTGTAAATTTACTGAATTCTATATGGCTAACAATAGCAGAGAGGAAAGGGCATGGAAAAGTCCATTGAAGAGTCAGAGTTCTGAAGGCTCTTCCAAACAGCACCAAAGTAGCACAGCAGGCATTATGAGCAAAACTTGCAATTCCTCAGTCCGGTCTTCATTGTTGTGATGGGTTAGTCTATGTTGTGTTTTTGTAGATGATTTGCCATTTCACCGTTGTTTTGTCCTTTTCACAAAGTCGATCAGCTTTGCTTTGGGGTTCTTTCACCCAATCAGTAAGAGACACCTCACAAACATATTAACTTTTTAAATGAACATTGTGCTTCCTCTCTTCTTTACTACTTTTTTTACTTTTCATCTTTTTTTTCATGCCTATATATTAATAAAACAAAATAAGTGTACACCAGGGATGTGATTTTGTCTCAGGGTTCTGGTGACTCCAGCTTAGCTGTCGTGGTTTATAAAGATCACCAGAACTGCTTGACAAAATGACACCCATATGAATAGTCAAGTAGCAGCGCCTGGTTACACATGTCCAGCTCCAGTAAGCACAAGCTGAAGGCTGGTATAAAGTTTGCCACACGCTACACCTTCTGCTACTGTTATTGTTATCACTGTCATAACACACTGTCGCTATGCTATTCATTTGACTATTCATATTATTGTATGCTTATTTTTTAATGTTACTTCTCTGGTGTAGGTTCATTTTAGGAAGGGAAAACAATAGTAAGCGTTTAACAATCCTGGGAGTTACAAAAACAGCAGCACGTTTTTGGCACAGTTCTTATAACAGTGAGTTCTGCTTTTTGTATTGACAATGAGAACCCTTCTCCACTGGTTCAGAGAGGCGATGCCATGCTAATGAGCGTGCTTTCAAAGCAAGCATTCCACTACAGACACACAGGTCCTCTAAGGCCCTTTCCACACCACATAACCGATCTCGAGAGCCGTACTCAAATTCTAATTAATCCAGTTCAAAGTGTCCACACTGAAGTACCGTTTCATGTTTAGTCGGGCTTAATGCATCCAAGCACAATTTAACGTTGTGCTTTTGTTATTTTCCCCACTAGTTTAACAGAGATGTTTTTTTTTAAGCATAAAATGAATACCCATTGCGGAATGTACACTTATAGCAAGTCCTTCAGCCTGAAGTTCAGGCACCCTTATTTCGCCAAACATACCACAAAGTATTTTGGGATATTGGAGGATACGCAAAAAATGTAGTACAGTATTACAGTGGCCACATGTCTGATAAACCGCACTACTTGATGCAATCTAATTAGAACCAGATTTGAGACTACCCCCTGAGGTGGTCTCAAGTCTGGTTCTTGAGTACAGTATTAAATGCTGCGTAGTGTGGATGCAAACTGTATTTAGCACTTTTAAGCTGGTTTAAAGGCATCTAATGTGGTTTAAAGGCATAGTGTGGACAGGGCCTAAGATCCACACAGTAACCACCCTCAGTTAGGAGGTTCTCTGTGTCTCTCCTGACATGCTAATGAGTAAATAGCTACAAAATGCATTTTCTTAGTTTTTTAGTCTTTTACTGTCCCTTATATTTTTATGATGCAATTTTTCTTAAGGGTTTTTTATTCCAATCAAATGTAGTTAATTGGGTTAATTCACAGTTAGCCCATGTTGACACTGCATCTTTTTCACTAATTTACTGTTTTTAATATTTTGTGGTTTTTATTGTGTATGTCAGATGTAAAGAAGGTGCACTGTATTCAATTCCTGCGTTTTTCTTATTTTTTGATAAATCTGTGTGGTGCATTATTGAGTTGCTCTTCAGTTCTCGTTGCCATAGACATATATATATAATTGAAGGCTTGATCAGCCAAAGTGTCTTTATTTAAGTAAGCATCGGCTCCACCTAGTAAATAAACTAAACTGCATCCAAAGTGGCAGATCGCTGGAGGAGGCACTTTACCCAAATGACAGTGATATGGTAGGTGTCTCTAATATTTTGTAGGATAATAAAGGTGTGTCAATTCAACAAAAATGATTTAGAATGAAGTGTTTCATGATTGATAAAAAAGATATTTACTACATTGCAGCTGAAGTCTAATAAAGCATGTGAAGGTAATACAAACAGGCATGCTTGGAGACAGGCATAAAACATCACACAGTTGTGCCAGAACTTACTGAGCTTCTTCTGCAGCACACGTTCGATAATGTTTCATAATGCCGGGCACCTTCAGTTAATGTTTGGTTATTTTTATGCAAATTCCAGGTTTTGAGAACCTGCCAGCTCCCCAAAACGTCCTCCTGTCCTCTATAGACATGATCCACCTGCTGAGGTGGAGCCCCGTCTTTGTGTCCGGAGACAGCGTCAGATACACCGTGGAGTTCCAGGGGTGAGTTCATACAGAGCACCCTGCAGTGCTGACAACAAAAGCATTGCCTTTGCTGTATCCCCTGTTGTCCATACTGCAGCAATATATCTTTCAGCATAATCCCCATTGTTTTGATATTTTTATTCACACATCATGGCTCATAAATCAGTTTCTTAACTGTTTCTCAGAACGTTCAGTTGGAGTAAGCGAACTGTCGTGTATCTAGATCATGCACCCTCTGAGCAATGTTGCTTTTCTGTTCCCACAATACGCCACTCGTTTCAATCCTAGCACCAGCCTTGATGCATGAAGGAGCATGGTCTGCATATACTACAATATTTATAAGAGACATAGGGATAGAGCTCTCCAAATTGTCATTAGCATTTTTTCTCAGAAATCAAAAACGTTTACCAAAAAGTTACCAACTCAGACATTTCATTTAAGGGTTTGTATATAGTAAGATTTGTCTTACTTGTTTAGAATTAGGGATGCAACGGTTATGCGTTTCCAAATCTACAACTGCACCGAACCCGACTTTTGCATAAGTTCCAAACCGAACAAAACCGACAAAAGAGAAAACCGAACTGAAACCGACATTTTTTGAACCATGAAAAAGCGTCGGCACTACCAGCATTGTGCTAGCGGCTTGTCAGGAGCTACCCCCTTTAATAACTGTAACATTGTAGCACAAATCAAAAGCTGTGACGAGACTGACCTGGCAGCCCTCAGTAGGGATAGCAGCAGCCTCATGCTCAGTCTGGTGTTCACATGTCGAGGGCTGTTATCATTCCAGGTTTCTAAAAGGGTTTGTTGATGAAAGGTGCTGGTGTCCGCACTAGCAGGCATATGCAAACACTCTGCCTGTATACCCTAAACTAAACCTTTTAAAATGCAACCAATAAGTGAAAGGCTAGCGCTGGATATTTTTGAGTTAAAAAAACAAAATGTAATAATAACTAAATTGACTAAAACAGCCAAATGCAAAACTACTGGAATGTTACTTAAGGCCCTGAAGCATTCTGAAACTGGTTTTATTAAGGGAGCTTCAAGCTCTCTTCAGCTTGTGGATCGGTTTTCGTGTCTTATTGTGGGTGTTAGCTCCATGCTGACCTTTTCCTCTGATGTTTGAACAATACCAGTGACAGGTCGACTTAACTGATGAACAGGAATGATGACATTCTAAAATATATTACTAATCTACACTTCTGTCATTCAGTTCCTGAAACAGGAATGCATGTGTTGTTGTGCATGTTATGTACATAGAGTGCCTGAGTGACATTTTAAATTAGAAGTATTTCACTTTGAAGCCAATATGTTGATTAAAAAATTGCAATTTTGAAAACCATGAGCTGCAGTTCTACTCAGACATGATCAGAAATGACTGCGGCAACAATGGAGGTACCAGGAAAATAATAAATAAAAACTTTTAATGACATTATTTCATTCTTTCTACATTGTGCAATCACACTGTATTCAGCTGATTTGTCACAGTTGAAAAAATGACATGTGTAATAATGGGATGTCCTGTTTCCTTGGCTGCACACATGCAGTTCGGTTTTTCGGCTTGAAACTGCCATTTCGGTTTTACTAAAAAAACGACTGCTTGTCAAAAACAGCAGAAAAAGTTGATAAAAAAACCAATCCGATCATAACCGACTTGCATCCCTCTTTAGAACTGTATTTGATGTGTTTTTCTCCCTGAAGCCATGTGGTAATGGCACTTTGGGGTAAATAGTTTTGAGAATCAGGCCTATTTTCTTTCCTCTGGTGAACATGTCCGAGTAAAAGTTGAGAAATGTTTTCCCATTTGACTTGCGACTCATGACGTGTGAATAAAAAAAACAATCGGGAAACCACAGGATACTTTGCAAATAGATAAGATCACTGAACATGTTAACGACTTTTCCTATCATTTTGCTTATCACACAGTTGATGTTTCCATTTGCTTTTCCTGGCATGTTATATCGTTGATCATATCCTTCGAAACACAAAAGGTCTATTTAAGATGCGTTTATTCGTTGCGATTTGGTTACAAAAAAATCTTTTTTTTTTGACATTCAGAAAATGTGGAAAAAGCAAATAGCAAGAAATGTGCACAAACTTGGACAAATGCACCATTTTATGAGCTTGTAAAATACACATATCATGTGTCCACTTAGCTTTTCCTTTGATTTTAAAAATGCTTTCAAAGGACGTAATAGAGACAAACAAAAATAAAAAACTTTAGTCAATAATGAAAGGTGGGAGAGGAGAAGGAATATTAGAAAAAGTAAAAATTGCAGAACAAGCATACTGTATGCTCATAAGCAAGAACCCCCTCTGGTAATCCCAATGATGTTAATATGTCGTGTGTTGGTGTCTCTTACTGTAAGAAATGCCATCTCATTCAGTTCTGAAGCAAAGCTGGGCGGCTCTGGCTGCTCAAACTGTGAGAAATGATTTCTGTTGTAATGTGACACCCTACACACAATGTATTAATCAGAAAAATAGATTCAGGGATGGGCAAAGCAACCGTGTGCTATTGTTACCATTGCTACAACAGAGGTGACATTTTCTGTTTTGGTTGTAAGTATTGTAAATGAAACTGCAGTGTCTCTATGGTGTTTTCAGTGACAGTCCTTCTGCCTCTTTCTTATTCATCTGTCAGTGGTACAGACAGACCCCCCCCTAAATCCACATCATCTTATATCTACATCCACATGAAAAGAATGAATTCAGCTAACCAGCAATAGCAGCCATTGTTATCATTTATTTTCTTTATTTGCGATTTCACTTTTATCCTCACTTGTATATTTGCACACTTTACATGTGCCTTTACAGGTTGCAATGTCCCTTAATGTATCTATGACCCCTTTATGTTTACTGTGGACTAAAATGTCAGCTAAATTTGTATCCCCTCTAAAAGCTATGATTGGTGCTTTCGGAAATGTTTTTTTTTTTCTTCATTTTTTTAAAATTATGAAGTATATGTAAATGCTTCCAAACTATTGAACATTTGTAATGCTGGGTAATAATTTAGAATATGTCATTATTAATGCTACTCTCTTAACCCTCTCTTCACTTTTCTTAGAATCAAGTAGTTCATTCCTATTGAGTTTGTCAACTTTTCTCAATTCTCTCTCAATAATTTGTTCTTCTTTAATTCCTTTCTCTGTTTATATATATATGGGGGTAAGATTGCATTTTGACAAATCCTTAATGATGACTGGTAGAGTTCTCATGTGATTTATAAGTTTGCAGGTCAGTCTGTATGAATTTGTCTTCTTTCAAGTCATCTGTATCTCATTGTAGAAATTACAACAGTACAGAGCTTTGGAACTGACTCCTCTAAGTGTCTGGGAGTGGGGGCAAAGGCACAGTGGTTGTATAACACCTGTATTGTGTCTGTGTTCAGGGAGCATGAGCGGGAATACAGGAATGGAATGTGGCAGGAGGTGTTGGAGTGTCTGGACATTGTCCACCCTGTCTGCAACGTGACTGCTGACATCTCCTCGAACGTCGACTATGACCTCAGAGTCAGGGCCTACCAGGAGGAGCGAGTCTCACCATGGGCTTCCATCAAGAAAATGTTTAACAGACAAGACAGTGAGTTATTTGTTATAAATGTTTCACATCAACAAACAGCCAAGGCAGTTAATATATACTTCTCTAGCTGTGTCACTTCTAAAGAGTAGACATACTATGTGTATAAACTCTGGCCTACCAGACAGTGTAAAGCCTGTCCTAGTTTGTGGAACTTTTGTTTCTGGAATGGAATGGTATGGCTCTTTCAGTCCATTCCATTCCAGATCTTGATCTCCAAGATCGAAGACATGCAAGTCTGTGAAACAATGATGTGAGGAATTTGTTTTATAGGTCATTAGCGCTGAATCATTTAGATCAATTTCAAACCCAAAGACACCTCCATTTATTAGGCAATGCAGAGTGCTGGAAAACCCTTAAGAAGTGTATTTCATTAGAGTTGAAATAGCACTGATCTGGACCTGGACCAAACTGCACTCACTAGCACAGACCTGCTAATCTTGAGGTCTTTTTTTTTTTAAATGGATAAATTGGAGAAAGCAAACTGATTATACACATTCATAAGACATACAATAACCCATACCAATAACAATGCAAGGATCAAGCAAGACATGTAAGACTATAATGCTAGTTTAAAGCAAGAACTACAGTATACCAGGAAAAGAATGGATTTAATGCATGCCAGGGTCAAGGATGCTGGGATCATGAATGAAATCCTTTCTTCCCTGGTGACTTTACATTTGAAAAAAATGTGTATCGAGTGCTTTTATTTAAAATATTTTTATAATAAATGAAGAGGTACAGTTGACCCTGTCTATAATGGCATTATTTTATTCTCATGAGTACTTAAGATTCACTTTGCAGTCCTTACCTTCACAAGAAGTTACTTTTAAACAATGAGAGGGTGAACTGTACATATTAACTTAAATATACCCAGCAACCCTGATGTTCTTGTTGCAAATAAATACGAGAGGTGTCCATTTTAAATACATTCACACTTTATTAACTATGGCTAAATGATTAGCCAGTCGACAAATATTTAAACTAAACCCAGGGATATTCATTCACCCACAAATTATAACACAGAACTTCTATTCAGTTTTGTAAAACACCATTGTATTCTGAAAACAACACCATTTTGTCAGTTTGTCAAAACTGTGCGTGAATGGAAACCAAATAAAAACTTGCCTTAGCCAACACAATATCTGGAAAATATGGAAATCAGCTTTTGCATGTTAAGGACCATCTAAGATATGACAGATGCCAAAACCACATTTTATGAAATTAGTTTCCATACATTCAAAAAGCCACAAGTCACACTGATAGAAATCTTATTAATGATCTGCACAAGAACTGAAGTTAATGGGCATCATTTGATCCCACAAACAAGGCAAAACCAGGAACTCAAGAGTGGATGTCAGCTACCAGCCTCTGGAGGACAAAGACTAGCCTGTCGGTGTACTCTTGAGCTCACCAGGTGATTGGCCATTAGGGTCCACTATAGCACAATGAGGAGAAACAGTACCTGCCAGTTTTGCCTCCCTAACCAGTGCCACAGCAAATGCCACACTTCCTCTGGAATCCCCAGCAAAGTCCATCGACTTCAGACAGCCAAGACTCAAACCTGCCGTCCGCTGACTGTATGACTTACCTTGCACACCAGGTCAGCTACATGAGGACCCCAGACAATTGTCTGTTTTAAGAAACAGGATATATAACATTGCATATGGGTAAAAAAAATATTACCACAATAATCTATGTCTCTCGTTGGTTTAGGACTGGTAATGGTTACTCCACAACACCAACTCGAGATTATTGTGTGATAAAATATTCAGACCCATCTAATATTGTATTTGTATTTGCCTGCTTGTGTAACTTGTTCAGACTCCAGCTCCTTCTCTGAAATGTGTGTTTGGTTCTGTTGCAGCTGTCCTGACTGTACCGGTCTTCAATGTGACTGCCAGAAAGGAATTCCTACAAGCTGACTTCACAGAAATGCCCAAATCTATTGTTTTTGTCCTCAAGTACTGGCCAAAGGGTGCGGAACACCAGGTACTGTACATCTTTTCCTCTAAGCTGGTTTTCACTTCCAGGAATACAGGGAGAAAGTTCAAATATAGTGTGGTAGATGGGTAAAACGGCTTTACTTGAGTCAAATCAAAAACAAGGTCTAGAAATGAACAGTATACAAAAAACACCAAAACCCATCACTTTCCTCAGCTAATACAGATCTTACATATCAAGTTGCATTACTAATTATAGATGCATCTCAAATAGGTGATAATAACTGCACAAAACAGTCCACTTTTCTTAAATATAGATTTCATATACATATGGTTGATGTAAGCAGGTTCGTTTTAGGCCTTATGGAGAAGTGTATAAAAGACAGTTCGGCCAGTTTCAAACAAGAAACAATTATCATTTATTGACTGGATCAAGTTGTATCAAATTCGAAGGAAAAGAATGAACAATTGTGCTATTGTCCTAACAAGCAAGGCAAGGGTAACACAAATAAACTATATATATATATATTGAAATATATAGTTCTTTATGGCATGCCATCTACATTATCGGATTATAATTTATTAATATCCTAATATGTGTGATCAACCTTTATCCAGCTGGCGAGTGGTCACTTCTGGATTTTGTAAGAGCATTTTACAGGAACCCCTCTGGATTTCAACAAGCACTTCTTAGGGGTAATCCAGCAAAATCCAGAGTGATGGTGTGGTGGATGCAATCCAGCGTGATTCCTCAGTACTGTAAAATGCTCCAATAAAATTCAGCTGGAGCTTATCCCAACAGGTTGATCAAATCGACCCCTAAGCCATTGGGGATCTCTACTCGGTTCAGTTTCTTCTGAATGTACCTGTATTGTGACTGTGGCTGGATTATGTTTGAATGCAGGCGGTCCAGGTGACCTCAGAGCAGAACCCCTTTGTCCTGGTCCAGATTGAGGAAGGGGTCACGTACTGCCTCCAGGCCTGGACCCATGTGGAGGTCATTCACAAGAGCAGCAACGTCAGTGAGCTCCAGTGTGTCTCCATTCCCAGTGAGTACAGCAGGGACAGGCCAGGGCAGCTTAGATAGTGTCAAGAACCAAAGAGTTATATTGTAATTCTTGAGATCTATAAAGCAATGGTGTTCTGTAATGGCACTTCGAATAACTAGGAGTTGAATTACATAATGGGATGAACAACTCAAAGTGGCAAATCAGTATAATATTGGTATAATTATTTTGACAGTCTGTTGCAAAGTGCTGCTTAACCAAAGACAATGTTTATTAATGTTAGTAATTAAGCAATAGAACCAGAAGGAGAGGGCTTTACAGTCTGGTAATGTTACTGTTATAAACAGAGAAAGAAACATATTCAGGGTGACCGTCAATGATATTACTTACTGTTTGGTTCTAGTGTTGTCAGATTAACAGGTGGTGGTCTCCTTTACAAAGACTGGTACATGGACCAGGTCCAGAGCAGAGGAAGTCATGTGACAGATAGATGGTTATTATAAGACAGTGCTTCAGTATTTTATTTTGACTAAACATGTTAGTTTTGTTGCAATTTGTACCCCCAGCATAGTTAGTCCTTGCATTCTTTCCAAACACAATAACAACCTTAAATGGGGCACTTCATCTTCAAACCAAGACAGCCATCCTTTGGTCTATCCCACTGCGGTGAAGAAGGGCATTCCTTTACACAATACTGGGGGTATTTTTAGTTTAATACATTTCCACATGAGAATACAGTGGCTGTAAGTCATTGTCATATACATTTTGGTGTTAGTGATGGCTCTAGTGTTGTATTCACAGCTAAGGCAAGGTGGGTGTATGTTTGTGTAGCAGTTATAGGCTCTCTCTCTCTCTCTCTCTCTCTCTCTCTCTCCTCAGGCACCTTGCCCCCCTGGGTGGCCCCCACTGCAGTCACTGTCTCCTTGATTGTGGTCATTGTGGTGTCTCTAGTCTTGCTCGTCACCCTCCAGAAGCATTTACACCTAATAAAGTATTTCTGCTGCCCCAAGGAGATGTTACCAGACTCACTGGTGAGTTTGGAAGCCGAATGAAAATGTTCAGTGTGCAAGTCAAGAGAAGACGAATGGCAGTGCATGCATATAATTTGTCCATCCAAAAAATAAGAACTGGTTTGAGGTAGAGAGGGTGGGGCATTTGTTATTCCCACTCAGACCACTTACCAAATGTTTTGGTATTCTTGATAGATATTAAGTCTGCTCTGTATAGCTATGCAAATGATTTTAATGAGTAAGATGTGCATTGGTACCTCACAATATATCCATTTACCAGCAACGACTGGGTGGGATATTTGTTTTTTTCGTCGAAAAATCACCAATTTTCTTCAGTACAGCAAGCATTCGGAGTAGGGTAAAATGGGCAACAGATGTCCCAAACATCAGCATCACAAACCAGTGACTGCAGGCTGGCAGAACTTGATCTTAAAATGCATTGATGGTGGAAGTCACCTAATGAGAGATCAATGCAAGCGGCCTTAAGAGGCGGGTTTTAAATCATGGACAGGAGAAAAAAACATGTCCAAGAAATATTGGAGGTTGGAGAATTCATGAATAGCCATTTTATAAATGTGATCTGTGCATGTGATTATAGATGGAACTGGCTGCAGCCCTAGTTTGATACTGGTAGAAGATAAGATTGTGTTGTGAAATGGGGCACACTCTTCAGAAAGTTCTATTGGGTGTGGAAATCTGCAATTAAGTCTCCAGAATGGCCTATAGATCGAGGCACCACTTCTGAGACTGCTGCTTGTAAAAACACCAGATATTGGTGCAGTCTGATAGAGAAGCACCTGCCTAAAAGACCGCTGATCCTAGTCCCATCTTGAAGAAAGTGTTTCCTACTGAATCAAGTCTCCACTAAACTTTCAAATGTGTCACCTGCTCCTAGTCTGTGTCGCCAACAATGTGTACATAAGTGTAGTTACTGTAAAGATGAATCACTGTCATGTTTCTCCTGGATTGTAGGATGTAGATACCTGCAGAGTTAAGCTGTACGATGAGAAAACCACCAGTGAAATCTGTGACCCCGTCTTGATCCAGCCTGAAATAACACTGTGAACTCAAGAGACTGAAAAAAGCTTGAAGAACCTGGTCCCACGCAGAAAGCTGTTACCTGGTCGACAGCAATGGAGACTTAAGTCCTTTATTTATTCAGATACACAATATCGCAGGACAGGCTTTCTACACAAACTAGAACGTCTCCTGCAAAGGATGTAAATACAAATCTACTTTATCGTTTTGAATATATTTATTGTCTTTTTTTTACTGTAAGAAAATGAAAAGACACATGTTAAAAACTTCCTGTTCGTTACCAAACAAGTTTGTTAAAGTGGTTGAATTCACGCAGGTGCAGCTGGCATCTCTCCATGACTTTCACAGTGGTGTTTAATGCCGGTCTTGTTTTATCTGTTGAGGTTGAGAGCAGTCTCACATTTTGGGAGTACAAATTCTCAATTATTGCAGTTTTTTGCAGTAAATTCAAAACTGATGTAAATAAAAGCTGTTTTTTATTTTTTTTCTTATGAGATCACAGAATTAGGTTTTCTTCGGGAGGACGAGTAGTCGATTTTTATCTTCTTGGAAAAATGTGCCAGCAAAGTGTCAGACAAACCAAGATAAAGTCTACAGTCACTTTAAAAGCAAGTGACTTATCTGATCATGACTCATTGTTTTAGAATATAAATTAGAAGGGTGAATCCTGGGGTCGTATGGAACATTGACATATTTGTATTACTCTTACCAGCTCAAAAATGTAAACCTTAAATAATTATTACTATCTTATATAACAATATAATACTATACCGTTGAGATAGTGGTAAACATTCGCTGACCATAACCCTACAGTATGTTGCACATTTCAAAAACAAAACAGGAAACAAGATCAAAATCGTCAAACCCTGAACCAATCCTTTCTCTTTTTCTGAACAGTTTTTGTAAATCGTTAATTTCATACAAGTGTATTTCACTTTTACAGTTAAAATATGTGTGTGTTGGATTAAATTTTGTTTACTGGTCATTACAAGACTTTACATCAAGCCAGTATTTGAATATTTGGGTATAATTCATTTTGTTAAATTGTCATTTGAAATTACGATGCAGTGCTGACTTCTTTAGACAGCCAATCTGTAATGACTGTTCTTGTTGTAATTCACTCTTTTGTTGTCTTTATAGATATGGAATGTTTTTTGTGAGGTGTTTTTTTTGTGTGAAAACATAAACAAAGACTTATAGTTTTGTTATTTTGTTTTTTTTTAAATCACTGCTGGGATTTCAATCCACATATCCAGAGATTTGATCGCAGTGCCTTAGACCTCTAGGCCATGCTGACCTCCCAAATTTCAGTTTTATTTTAAATCCGCAAACTAAAGGAGGTATTTAAATGTCAGATGCACAAATTGCATACCTTAAAACATGAATAATGTAAAGGCAAATCAAAAAATAATAAATAAATAAATTCACAGCTGTCGTTTAAACCTTTATTTCTAATAAGGTCTTATATTAGTGATAACATCCAAGAAGCTGTGTCTAATTTAAAACACTGTCTTTATTTCAGTGCTGCTTATACTGTAATCTCAGGAATCTTGAAAATGGTTTTGTGAAAAAGGATCAACCCATTGCGCAAAGCATTGGTAGCTATTGATAAAACTATGTGAAAATAAAACACCCAATATACAGGGTACCGCTACACACACAAATAAATAAATTCAGTAAGGGCAGGCCAGGTCTTTAGGTCTAAATAGGTCATGCTGAGTCATTTGAAGCAGGTCTTGCTTTGTCCATATCCCTGCCATTATAAAAAGGGAAAGGGGTCCTGGAGTAGGTCAACTGGATTAGAAAGAAAAGTACGATCTGGCCCCAAAGCACACAAAACAGACAACTGGCAAGTTTTACATAAACAAACGGAAAAGGAAGAGACCACAGGACAATGAAAACAACAACTCTCAATTGCCAAGAGGCCAATGACATGTACAAACTTCAATCAATAACTGACCACTAAAAACACAAATGACAGCAGGAAACAAACACCACTACAAAACCAGATGTTAAAAGAACGAAACAATGTGAGCAAACCTGGATGACGCTCACCACAGGATGCACTGATCACCCTGTCCGCAGGTCAGCATTCCCACAGACATCAAAACCACAATCGCAGGATTCTGTTAGACCAGCTGCCAAACCACCAACTGTGTTTACATTATTCATAACAGCAATGCACAGCTCGATATATTGGTGAGACTAGCAAATCAGTAGCAATCAAATTTGAACAAAATAAATACAATTGTGAGCACTAAGAGTCTACAGCCACTCTAGTCTCCATGATTTCAAACAAGCCACATTTACATTAGTCCTGTACAGAACCAAAACACTACAAGAAAGTAAAGGGAGCAACAATCAATAGCACAGTTAACAACTGATAGCCCAGCTGGAATTTACAAAACACCACCACGATACCAGAATATATTTGCTACTGAAGATCTTCCCAAATCTACAATTCTGTCCTCATCTTTTTCTCCTTTCTGTTTCTACCTTTTACTTAAACAGTCTATGAAATGTTATGCGTTTTTCATGCATATGTGCGCTAACTAGCCATTCACACATCTGCAATGTTTATGTCCTGTTTGTGGATAACAGCACACACACACTCGTTCTTAATAGAACTATTGAGATCATTCACACTGTCCACAACACCAGTGATAGAAGCATGTGAATCTAAACACACTGTTGAAGACATTGAGAAAGACTTCTGTTGAAACATTTGTCATTGAATATAATGTCAGTATTTCTAAATTTAGCACTATTGAGTGATTACTAGTTAAGAAGGACAGCTCACCTGGTAAGGCACAGCCGTGTGCTGTTCAGGGTGAGTCACAGTCACCTGAGCGCAGGTTACTGGTTATACCAAGTTCTCTCTCAAAGGATCTCCATGAACCAGTAGCACGACAGGACTTGGAAATCCCACCACAGAGATGTCTCTTTCTGTTTATCTTTCAGTGACTAGGAGGCTGCTTCAGAAATAATAAAAAAAACAAACAAAAAAAAAACACAAAAAAAAACCACAACTTACCTTCTGCCGAATCTATCTTTTGGGAATGGAAACAAACTGGTAAGCCAACAACCTTTATATGTCAAAGAGCAAATACTGTAGCTTAAAACAATACTTTCAGTTTTTACTTTCCCTCATGTTTTTCTGATATTGGCATTCATTCTGAGCCCCCGCCCCCAGATAAACTGGAAACTGCTTTGAACTGTTTTAAAAATCCCACCAAATAAAGGAGCCTCAACTTCTGTCAGCTGTAAACTACGGATAGGAGGACAGTAAATTCGATTCAATGTACTGCCTCAGGACCTGAAATCAATGAAACTCACAACAATTGCAAATATTATAAAAAGATAAGGTAAAAAGCTGTGAATTTTGTACAAGCTCCCTGCACTTTAAGCTTGCGGGTTTACCAGTTTGTTTTTTGTGAACAGAAGAGTACACTATAGAGGAATGTACTGCCAGAGTACTGCAGCATTAAAACCGAATTGTAATACATTTTATTAGTCAATATTTAAGCAACGTTTTCTTTACGAAGGGTTTCAATAGTTATCTGAACACACACACCTAATTATAATGGGGGGGGGGGGGTGGTAATCGAAAGAAATACAAATAAATATTTTACATCAAATTAGAATCCTCATCAAAGTGTGTGGGAGCACTGCGCTACTGGAGGTTTTGATTGACAGCTGAAGAAAAAAAAGGAAACAGTTCCTAAATGTTTGTGTGCATCACCAGAAGTAAACCCAGGATTTAAGAACAGGCTCCTATCTGTATCACAAAGCCTGGTTTTACTTCATCCAGACACTTGATATGTACAGTAACACACAAGTCAGGACAGTACAGACAGTATCTTTTGAATGTTTAAAGTTATCAATGGAATATATAAACTCTGTTAGAGGTCAGTTTCATGACTCAATTTAATAACTATTTTTTATTTGTCCAATCTTAATTTACACTTCTTTAACTAACAATAGAACAGGACAGCTGCCACTACTGTTAAAAATCCTGTGCTATTCTGAAATAACATGCAGGGCTCCTCTTACTAAACATTCACATTTTCCCCCCTGCTCCACAGTGCCACCTGCTGACAGTTCAGTCTGCTAGTAAACAGCTTTAAAAGTCTATGTGTGTCCTGAGGCTGCAGGAGCTCCATGTCTGAACAATGTGTTTCTTTTTCTGAAGATATATCGCCCTTCTTGGGCAGACAGAATGATTGAGTCTAGAGGAGCTGTTTGGGTCCATCTCTGTGCCTGAAGGACCATTGCTATCCCGAAGCAGGCATCAGCATTGCTGTGCACACAGACTGCAGGTTAAGGGGCTCCATTCCCCCCTGTTCCGGGGCCTTTAGTCCTCATGTCGTGCCAAATTTTGACCAGGGGCTCTCTGTTCTTCCAAATCATCTCATGCCCATGCGTGATGTACCATCTAAAACGAAACAGAGGAAAAACAAAGCATAGCGTTGATGTGAACCTCATTTACATTGAGAATCATAGACGAGTTGCAGCGAGTTACAGTGGGTGTGCCTTAAGTGAGCTACTCAGAGCAGCTTAGTAAAAAAGCCCATTTAACAGCATGCTCAGTTCCGCTCCCTCTAAGCAGCTCAGAGCAGATTTCATCAGTGATCTGAGTGAGCAGAAAAATTCCTGCTCTGAGCCACTCAGTTACTTAACACACCCAAGAAAAGAGGATTCTGTGACATCATCTAAAGGCTTGACAAACTGTAAAGATCACTTCAAACAGCTTTGAAATCACTCAATGATGACGTTAATTGCAATTCACTTGTATTACCACTTTAATTAGTAAGCTTGTTTGGTTTTATTTAATAGCTGCCAACAAAAAATCCTTAAAGGGAATTATTCAAATAATACAAGTATCTGCACACACCTAGTTTATGCTATAAATGGTTACAAGTTGCTGAAAGTAGAAACCTGCTCTAGTTCTGAACTTTAAAGTGCTCCCCTGGACTGATCAAGGAGATTCAGAGGAGTAACATGACTGGTAACATCAGGGCACTGTACTTAATGCATGGGAGCTGCTCAGGGTTGGGACACAAGGCAAAAGCACTGACAATACCGACTCCCAGCTACATTCAATGGTGCACAAATTCTATGAGCCTTACATTCCAAACAGAGCTCCCCCAAGATGTGCTGCGTGGTCAAACAACCGCCATCCCAGAACCAGCCCGGCTGCATCCATGGCAACGATGGCTTTCAGGGCCTGGAAGAGAGGTGCTACAGTTAGTGACAGACAAGGCTAAGAAGGATTCACAGCATGGAGCAACACTCTCTCAATAGGATTCTTCTGTTTCTTAATTTCTACAACAAAACTGTACCATATTCCTAATTAGCAAACATTGCCTTCTTAAAATGCACTGCCCCATACAGTTTTAAAAACAGTTTCTACTTACAAAACCCAAGTTAGTATCGAAAGACGAATACATGTAGAAAGTTGAATTTGTTCTGTTTGCTTTTCTTGCATGTTTTGTGTTATCGAGTCAGACGCTCTGTATGGGATGTTTGGTTGCAGGGAAAAGCAGCTAGGCATTGGCTAGCTGCAGATCCCTAACCAGCAGTTGGGCGTGTCCCAGTGGAGCACCCCAAATACACTTCGGTGCTACTAGCCAGGACAAAACAGTCTGTACGAACAGTGAGAAGACGACACATCAAGTTCTGTTTTTAACTCTGGACCACCGCGTGTCTAACCGGCACCAGAGTTTGCTCAATTTTGTCTAGGAAAGGACATGGGTTAGCTTCTGGATTTGTAATCACGCTTGGGACCTCCTGTTGTACAAGGAGTAGCGCACAACCATGTTCACGGTGAACTTTTATTTTTAGCTGCATTTTGCCTTTTCTGTTTTGTTGAATATATAAATATGAATAGACTGTACAATACAAGCTTTTTGAAGATTGGTTCTTATAAACTGAATGATGCTAGTGACGTGGCCACTCTAACACAATTTAGAGCACATTATGGGGCTGTGGAGGGGTTCGAGGGCAGCGTACACTTTTTGATAAACAAATTATGACATTTTTATACAGCCTGAAATAGTCACATGCCTTCTGCAAAAATACTACATCCACCAGATATATTAGCACATGTTCCTTTCCAGTGTACAAGAGTACAGAAGGCAACAGAGCGTCAGTAAGCTTCATTTTTTTTTTTTTTTTTTACTCAGACAAAAAAACGGTCAATACAGCTAGACTGGAAAATACTGCCTGTCATGCAACACAACTCGGTTTCATTGCGAAATTGAATTTAAAAACTCGACATATTTCTTGCAGTTCTTGTAGTTGCTAAAATCTAACCTCTTCAACTAACTAGGGCCTACAAGAATACAATCCTGTTTGACAGGAATATGTCTTTTTCAATATCACCAGTAAGCACACAGACATGATGGGGGACTTGTTATAAAATGACTTGAGCTGCCTCTTTCAGTAGATGGAAAGCTATGAAAAAAATGTAAAATATGTGAGCCATTGAGAGAACAAGTTTATTATCAGATTTTGAACCTGTGCTCAGTTTCTGCAGTGCCTACATGTTTGTGTACATTATAGGATTCAGTAAACAAGTCAGAAGAGTCTGCTTCCTCTATGGGGAGTTATTGTTTTGTGAAAATATAGGGACCCCTCAAATTCATGTGAAAGATTTTAATGACCAAGATGAATGAGTAGGGCTGTGAAGATTCACTCTGTATCGATGAATCATGATCCTTTCATTAGACAGGTATGTACTGTTTCTATTGTGACACAAGACAAAAAGCACATCATAGCTCAATGTACAGCTATGGTCAAAAGTTTTTATTTAACATCATGTAATCAAAGAAACTTCAAAAGGATATCGCAAAAGTCTACTGGAAGCCATATTAGTAGTACAGTATTTCATATTAGATTTCAAAATGTCACATTTTTCAATTAGTCAGTTCTTCATTAAGTACAAAGCGGTATGTAATTCAATATGTTAATGTAACATTATTCAGATGAAGTGATAATTTGATCTTATTATGCATCACATCTTATTAAGCAGCCCGTAAGGACATTTGCATGTTTCGTGATGCCTTGTACCCTGACAATAGTGTGCCGTCACACCTGTGAAGACGAGTATCACACTGAGTTCTCTACCAGTCTTGGCAGGCACCTTTTACAATGAACTAATCGAAAAGCTTCACGAGAAGCCACAGTTTTAAAACAACTCCAAGAATGAAACCACCACTTACACTGCCAGCAGTGAAGGTAAACATGGGAAGAAAGATGACGGCTAGTTTGGCCTCCGGCATCTTCATGCACACTGCAGCCAGAATGGTCATGATAGCACCTGACTGGAAAGAGCATGGAGAGGGCAAGAGGGCATTAGTCTGCATCATTACTGAGGGAACATCAGACTGAATGGCTTGGAACATCTGTATCATTTATAGTCACAGGGTAAAACAGTTACTTAACACCACTTGCAATGGAACTTTATAGGCCCTGTCCACACTACATAACCGATCTCGAGAACCAGACTCAAAACCGTTCTAATTAATCCAGCTCAAAGTGTCCCACACTGAAGTACCGTTTCATGTTTAGCCGGGCATAATGCGTACACACACTATTAAAATAGTTTGGTTACAGGTCCTAGCAGCGCAATGAACAGTGGAAATGAATACGATAGTATCCCATGCAATGTGTTTTATCTTAAAATAATGTGTTATACTCCTTATTAATAGAGGTCCACATTGCTAAAAAGAAATAAAATAAGTATTTTGTAAAAAGTAAATACAAACACACAAACACAAACAGGGCTTGAAGTTTTCAGGTTTTATTTTTAATCAGATGACATCCCTATAAGCAAACTGAGCTGATTTTTTTTTAACTGCCAAGGATAAAAGAACAAAGATAAACATGGTCCTTCAATGAAAAGTCAGCACAAAAGAACACGCGTCACTTACTGCTCCAAGGGAGGGGCCCAGTCTTCCTGAAGCTGTTTTACAGATGTAGCTGGCGAATGTAGAAATCACACCTAAGACAAAAAGGCACAGTGAGAGAAATTCAAACTCATTTTACAATTATTTCACTGTTGATTTATTTATGCGGGAAAGAAAAAACTGTTCATAATATCATTTATTTTACTTTGTTAATATCCTATTGGGTGTCTACAATCCAACTGTACATTACACACAAGTCAAAGATCCCCTGTATGTATTACATTTTTATATAACTGCTCATTATAAAAATGAATGATCCAATCTTCAAAATTTCACCGGTAGTGTAATAAATTCCACTGGAGAGACAAATATTTAAACCACCATTTATTCAAAGGCAAAAAAACATGTTCTGTGTTCGCCAGAAATTACACAATTGACAGAAATAAGAAATACGGATCACAACGCGTTTTGCCTTGCACCGATAGCTCAGTCTGTGTGGGATATCTGTATAATATCAGCACTGCTGCTCTTGGTTTTCTATTTACTGTGGCTGTCAAAAAACTGAAAAGAATTTTAAAGTCCACATAAAGTTGCAGGATCTGCTTCAGATTTGGGAAGCAAGTCAACCAGGGTCCACTTGTGTTTGAGGTATGATACAGGTCAGGTATGTCACTCCAAAATGCCTCACGTTTTGCAACACTGGCCCAACTTCAAAGGAAATGTTTTGTATTGTGATCAATGTTTTGTTTTTCTTTCATGTTGCAATCCTAGTTTTTGCTATGTGAAATGTAATAAGAGAAATAAAACAATCTATTCTTACTTCTATAACATTTCTCAACATTAATACAGTGTTACATATAATGACTAACATTTTGCAAATGAACGAATATTTGTCTTAATCTTGAACAGATATCTGAACGTGAAATTCCATGTTCATCCCGGCACTAATAAATTCACAGTCCTCATACATTATATATATTATTTACATATAAGCTTTAACCCTTTGCGGTCCATTTATTAATTCTAAGGCCAGGCTCGCCAGGTCTAATTAATTTTTTCACGCAAGAGTTAATTTTAGACACGCTGTTTAAAAGTATTTTTTTCACAGTCAAACGGGTTTAAATGGCCCTGCATATCAACAAAGCACTCACTAGGGATCTCCAGCCCCGCCCACCCTTTTGTTTGCTATCGCTTTCACATATGCTACCAAATAAAAATAATAATAATAATAGTCGTACATACTGATCAATCGCCTCCTGATGACTCGCTTTATCACCAAACTCCTGAATAATGCAATCCAAGTCATTATTTTATTGCTATAACATCTCAAAAAGCTCTGCAAATGTCCGTGATAGTCTCTGTGCGCTGATACTGTACTCCCAGCTTGTTTCCATATGCCGCCCCATCTGATGCCAATGGGGTACTATGACTATTCATGAGATATGCTTTTTTTTTTTTTATCGGCTTGTCTCGCTCCTTTCGCTCCCACTCGCCATTGAATGGTTTTCTCGGCTTTTTCCGTTGAAAACCGACTTTTTTGCGTTTTTGCGTTTTAAAATGATGTCGGACAGGGTCCGACAAAGGACCTGACGGGAATAATTGCAATGTCGGACCCAGTCCGACAAAGGACCGCAAAGGGTTAAGACCAGTCTCATGTCCTTTACATTGGACGCTACGCTCATTGGATAACCGCAATCCTAACTGGGGCTGACAGAGTCGGAGTGACTCCCTCCCCCCTCTCTCACTCTTACCTGCAGACAGGTAGACAGCCATGAACTGCTCCCGGCCCAGCAGAGACACAGCGCTAGACGAGAAGCTCCACAGGACGTACATGTTGGCTGCCATGTGGAGCAGGGAGTAGTGACTGAAGGTGGAGAAGATCATGGGGAAGCACAGATCCTCTGAGGGACACAGAGAGAGAAATAAATTACATACATATACCCACCACAGATGAAAAGACTCAGCCTGAACCACCAGTATCACACTGTGGTATGTAAATGTAAAAATGTAAACCGTGCAGACGGACAGGCTGATTCTCTCAGTAATGCTAATGATTGTACCAGGTTTCACACAACTAAGTCTGAGAGGCTGGTTCATGCTTCCATCGTGTAACCATAGCCTCTCTAGTTGTGTGACTGTCTGGTGATCCTAGGGTGTGGTTGAATCTCTTAACTCCAGCTGGTCGCATTGCATGACCATCACCAGCGTTTCGAAACTCTACACTAGTCCTGTAACCAGACCTGGTTTTCAAAGCTCCCATCAACTACAGTAATTGATAGATGTCAATGATGGAGAGCAGAGATTGAGCAATCGTGGCCTTATTATTAAATTGTTCCTCCCCTACTCAGATGAGACTCACTCATGCCCGTGTGTGATCAGCTCAAAGCAAATTCATCAGATTGCTCAAATTCCTGGCACAAGCGGTCAGCCGACCGCTTCTTTTCACTTTGCAGGCCCGTCATGCAGCCAACCCAGACCTACAGCGTTGGAGGACAACGCAGCTCAGGGCAGCTTACAGGCAAGCCCGCAGGTGCCCGGCCAGTCTACAGGGGTCGCTGGAGCGCGGTGAGCCGTGGACATCCTGGCCGACCTAAGACCCCGGCGGCGCCGACGAATTGCGCCGCCCCTGGGAGCTCCTGCCCACGGTCGGCAATTTTATTATTATTATTTATTTCTTAGCAGACGCCCTTATCCAGGGCGACTTACAATTGTTACAAGATATCACATTATTTTTTACATACAATTACATTATTTTTTTTACACATTATTTTTACAAACAATTACCCATTTATACAGTTGGGTTTTTACTGGAGCAATCTAGGTAAAGTACCTTGCTCAAGGGTACAGCAGCAGTGTCCCCACCTGGGATTGAATCCATGACACTCCAGTCAAGAGTCCAGAGCCCTAACCACTACTCCACACAGCTGCCCTACAATAGAATAGTCTGGACTCAAACCGGCGACGTCCAGATGCAGAGCGCCTTTACCGGATGCACCACTCGGGAGCCCCACTCAGTCTTTTAATAATATACCTAAACAAGGGAAGTTCTGAAATACAGGACTGGGTGGAGGGGTAGTGTGAGTTTCTAAACCTGGATACATCCACATAGACAAACAGGAACTCCGTTATATCCCTGTTTTCAGACACTTCAACTGAAGAATGTCCAAGCCAAGCTCTATCACAATAACAAGCAGTTCTCTGTATATATAAAGTGTGCCTCCACTATACCCCTGCCACCAGGGATCTGCATCCCCAGCAGGGTGCTAGGAGTGCTTTATAAGGAGGTTAATCTTTAGTTTACTGCAGTTTTAAAAGGTCATGTATTTGACTGACTGGCAGCAGGGTTGGAGGTGAAGTATCTCATCATGGTCCGCTGCATTGAAGGCACCCTCCACAGACAAAACACCAGCACATTGGCAGCAATGATCCCTACAGAGGGAGAGAGAGATAACTAAACAAGGAGAGTCAGGAAATCAACACAATTATACACCACACTGCAAATTGACTGGGAGGGGCATTTGTTCTTCATTTCACCAAAACCAGTCTTGTCTTCAAATGACATTTGAAATGCTTTTTACACCTCCCTTACTATTGCAGGGTGCATGCAATCATTTTATGTTGTTCTGGGTTGTGTTGCTCTAGTATGGACTCATACCTGGCTTTGAGCTTGTCTGGACAATCCGAAGTCCATATAAATGTAGAAGTAGACAGAACTAACAGAGTTGAAAGGTCATATTGTGACACAATTTAAAGAAACTTAAATATAAGTCAATATGGGAGCAACAGAACTCAGAATCACTCAGACTGATTTACTGCTCATAGAATCTACAACTGTCACCATCTACTGTTAGAAAACACAATTGCAATAAAAAGATGTTTTGGGTTTTGTTTACACATGTGATCTGAAATAAGTCCGGGTCCCAGTATTAAATATCACTGTGACCTCTCTGAAGTCACTAGAATCGAGAGCACCTACCTGTGACAGTCCGCTGACCCTCACTCAGGCTATTCCACCAGCGGTTTACCTGAAACACAACAACAACAACAACGACTCGTTTTTGGAATTCAGACAGCAGACCCCAGTTCTCAGTCTGCAAGGCACAAGGTGAGGCCCAGGGTTAACCTGACACACACACTCTCTAACCGGGACCACAAACACTGAGTGCCTGCCTCTCCATGACTGCAGCGGACACACAGTCAGAGAAAGAGGGAGAAAGATACAAAGAGGAAGCGAGAGAGAGAGAGCAAGAGAGAGACAGAGAGAGAGAAAACACACAAGAGAGAGCGTGAGAGTGAGAGAGAGAGAGGAGCGTGAGAGAGGAGCAAGCGAGAGAGAGAGAGCAGAGAGAGAGAGAGCGAGAGGAGCGTGAGAGAGGAGCGAGCGAGAGCGAGAGAGAGAGCGCAAAAGAGAGAGAGAGAGAGCGAGAGGAACGTGAGAGAGGGACATCTATACAATCCGCTTTTTTTCCACCCAAACTTTCAACACTGTTCACCAGCAGTCTTTCTCAAAAGTACTTAGTGCAGCGGTAAAACTTATATATATTGCCTCAGAATTTAAGCCTGGGTGTTTGAAGATTTTATACTAGTGTCCGAGAAGTACCAGCCTATACCAACCAAATTGCGAGCTGAAAAAAAACTAAATGGAAAGACACACCTCTTCAAAAATGTCACTTATTTGGATTTTGTATCAACTATTCAACTGTGGGTAGATTTTTATTGTACTTGACTTCAGAGTTTATGATTTAAAGTTGGTGTGACCAATATAAACAGATAGAAAAAAATGAAAATGTTTTTGTACTTATGGAAGACAGTTTAAAGTGGATGCAGCTGGATTTCCTGCATTTGAAATGTGATCGTCGATATATGTTGTGCGTTGTCCCCCATGTATTCTACATGTGCGTACACACACTCCTACCAAACAAGTGTTGACACAGAGGAATACATCCAGAATGAAACCACTCAGGCCCCCTTCATAATGCTATGGAGATTTTGCTCATTGACACAACATTTAGTGTGGCTCCAGTCTGACACTCTTCATTGCAGACCAACATTTTTGGAGGGTTATGAAATAAATATCAAAATGTCCCAACCGCAATTAATCTCCTGGGGTCGGTTTTTCAAAACTTGTAATCTGGATCAAAGTGATCCGGATTTTGTAATCCTATATTTTGTGATCAAGATAACTTTTATTTCGATTGTTTTGATCCGGTTTTTCAGAAAATGTCACTGCTGGATTACATTTATCCAGATTACAAATAATCACAATTCCGAAATCTGTTTTTTGAAGTAGTTCTTAATAGTGTATAAACATTTTTTTTTAAAAAATAGGTCATTATTTATGATATAGCCTAACTATTATATACACCACCCACTCGATATATCGCGGGTGTCGGGGTCCAATATAAATCCGCTATATATCGAGGGCTGTGAAATATAGCGAGAGACCCATAGAAAAACAAATAGGCTAACAACTACAGTACAACCACTCCCTCGTTTTATCGGGGGCGTCAGGGTCCAATATAAGTCCTCTACACAACCCGCTTTTTCTCATTTTTCGTATACAAGCAGCACACCATTTTAATTCGTACTGTGGAGGGTAATTGCTTCTCATCAACTTCAGTCTCCAATTAATTTCATGATTCTTCCTCTTTCTGAAATGCCCAAAGCCGCTGCATTGAAAGAATCAACTAACAGGCTTGTTGCTAGGGTGCTGACGTCACTGCCCTGTGATTTTTGCTAGTGCTTTGCTGCTGCCACAAGTGCACACCTCGTTGGCTAAAATAAAAACCGCTTCAGCAAGTAGATATTTAATTTGCTTTGTGTTATTGTGCAATGTGTGTGTATATGATAACAGCACAATATTAATGCTTTGTTTTTAATTGTTATGTATATTTGTTTGTGGTGTGCAGTACGAAACAAAACGAACAGTAATTCTAAGTGCCTATGTATATTGCAGCTAAGGAAAGCGGCGTAAAAATGGGGAGCCAACTCCACGACTGCGATATATCCGAATCCGCAGTATAGCAAGGGGTGATATAACGAGGGGTGGGTGTATATATAAAAAGAAAAAAAAAAGACCTGTGATAATTGTGAGTAGAGCTATGAATTTGACAAGGTAATTTTTAGTACATTTCATGGGTGAGGTGTGGCAAACAAAAAACAAGAATTCACGGAAAGTTCACCAAGTAATGTAGTTTTGGCTAGTCAAGGGTCTCTGACCCTGTGTGAAAAGTCGGAATTGCATATCTACAATCTTGCGACGTGCGTCTTTTTTGGAAAGTCGTACAGCCTTAACAGATCGTCAATCCTTTCACCTTTCATTCTAAAACACCTCAACTATTTCTCACTGTCACATACCCGCAACTCTCTGAATAATGTTTGAAATTCTCCCTTTCGGGTTCTGTTGGTTGAGAGGACGGATCTACCAACGACATCGCTTTAGATTTTCTTTAATCCTCTTGTACAGCGGTACAAACTCAGCACATCTACTTAAATGTAAATGTATCCAACTTCGCGAATACAGTCTGTATTTAAAAGGTGAACAGCTGCGATCACTTTGCGCAGTAAAAACGGCTGTGACACAATGCTTCCTTCGTACAGCAAATAGTGAAGCTGCACAGCGTTTAGCTGTCTGCGCTTGAAGTATTGCATTCATCTGCAACATTCATCTGTGTTTTTACATCCATTTTTAAGAATTCAGACTTTTTTTCAAATTCACGTTTTTTGCGATTTCCGAGACATCTGTGACAAAACAGGTTTATTTATTTCTTATGTTTTATTCACTTTTATGTTACTGCACATATAAAGCATGCAAATAATCTTTATTTTATTACGTAGCAGAAATTAAATAACTAAAGTGAGATGCACAATAGAATGCATCAACGTGGTGCTTAAGAGATGACTCGCTTGTCTGAAATACCTGCGTATGGAACCGCTACGAGCACACAACTTAATTTTAGCCTGCACTGTTTTGCACACTTTCACTATCAATCGCAATGTACCAGCCATTGAAGGCGAGTATTTGAACACAGACCTGCTGAAGCCTCAGGCAGGACACCATGATGCCCCTTTAGCAGAACCACAAGAGGATGGACTTGCTGGATGTGAGGGATGCCATTGTAAAGAACTACTTCTAGAAGGATCCTCTATTGATGATTCACATTTAAGATATGTCTATTTCCACACAGCACACACATGTTTAAAAAAATAAAATAAAAAGTGTGTTAGACATCGTGGAAATAAATGGAAAACAAAGCTGTGTTTTCCTTAATCAGACACGCGTTGTTAATTTGACAGCATGAATACAAAACTTATATGTGAAACGTGTATTACAACACTATCTATCTGCATAGTGTGTGTTTTCTATCAAAATTCAAACAAAATCTATATGTTCTGTGATTAGTTAAAAGTGAAATCCATCGCAGCAGGATAAATATCCTGATATTTTGGATACAAGTAATCCTGATCTCCTCTTTAAATTCTGAAAAACCCAATTTCATAATATAATCCCGATCAAATGCAGAATTTGGATTACCAAAGTTAAAAAAAAAAAAAAAAAAAAAAAAAAAAAATGGACAATGTTTGTGGGACAGCTTACTCATTAAATATCTGTTCAGGGAGACAAAAGCATTTAGTAAGTAAGCAACAAATGGTTTAGCAATTCTGCATTCCTAAAAAATGGATTACATTTGTGATACCATTGAACTCGTGACACAAGTTACTCACTAAAAAAAAAGATGAGAGTATGATCGAAGTATCAAGATATTTAGTTCCCTGTCCATATACTTGGAGGATAGTGACATCTCCTTAACATTGCACTGACCTGCTTCCTAATGTCCCCTTCTTTCTGGGGGCGCAGTTTCTCCAGCCAGTCCGCTCTCTCCTCGTCGAAGTAGCTCTGGACCCGAGACTTGAGAGACTCATACTGCCAGATCGCTGCAGTGCCGAACGAGCAGCCTGTAAACTAACAGAGACCGGGTCACATCCTTTCAGCTCACACAGCGTTGCGTACTGATCCAGCAATACTGATCACCCTTGTATTTGGTTTCTAATTTCTTAATATTCTATTATGGAAGTTGTGTACGATTCTCTACGCCTCTGTTGTGGTCTTCTTTCTTAGATCATTATGTTTCCCCACAATCAGCAGTCATTGCTCTTGTTGGTAGAAAGGTGAACGAGAAGTCACTGTTGCAAGGTCAGAGTGCTGCTGTGCTGGAAACAACTAACCTGTACAGCTATGCTGGACACAACTAACCTGTACAACCACAAGTCTTGCATCACCCTATAGAATTAGCACATAATAACAATAATAATAATAATAATAATAATAATAATAATAATAATAATAATAAACTTTATTTTGTATATCGCCCTTAAAAGCAATCATCTCAGAGCGCTTCACAATTAATAGTACAGCAATAAATAAACAGATTATACATAAAAAAGCACAAGGAAATAAAAATCATAAAAACACCTTTCTAAAAAAGTAAGTCTTTAAATTAACTTTAAAAACACTCCAAGAAGCTGAGTCCCTAATCTCTAGTTGAATAGAGTTCCATAATTTGGGGGCATAGCAACAGAAGGCCCTGTCGCCCATAGAGCGCAGGCGAGCAGGCGGGACACACAGCAGTCTGAGATCAGCAGAGCGGAGGTTATGAGTGGGAGTACAAAAAGATAAAAGATCTGACAGATAGTCGGAGCTCGCCCATGAAGAGCCTTATATATCAGCATTCAAATTTTAAAATCAATTCTAAACCTGACAGGCAGCTAGTGCAAGGCCTCCAAGACAGGAGTGCAGAGTTTTTAACAATTTTAGTGAGGATGCTATTAGACACCCCAGAGAGCAGGGCGTTACAGTAAATCGATCCTGGAGAAAACAAAAGCATGAATCAGTTTTTCAGCTGCATGGGACGCAGTCTGGCAATATTTCTAAGGTGAAAAAAAGAAACCTTGACAGCATTCAGCACATGCGATTCAAAAGTTAACCGAGGATCGAAAATCACACCCAAATTTTTCATCTTAGATCTGAACTCAAGCAAGTTTCCATCAACAGACAGATTTAAAGCACTGGTTTTACCTAGCTGGCAGCAGTGTATTGCCAGCAAAACAAAATGAAACTTTATCCAAAGCGGACAATGGTGACTAGATGGCGCTGGTTCTTATAAAAAGACACCTTAGCTGATCTACAACTCTCTTATAATTACAGACATCATACAAAGATAAGGGAAAAGTAATATTTGTGTGTTGTGAAAGCATTTTAGAAAGCAATTTTGTTTCATTAAGACATTCTAACAGTCATTACCCTCTTAATCAGATCTTGTATTTTGGAGCCACACATCAGTGGGCCAGCCCTGTCTACCTGGGGCAGCAGTGTGGAGTAGTGGTTAGGGCTCTGGACTCTTGACCGGAGGGACGTGGGTTCAATCCCCGGTGGGGACACTGCTGCTGTACCCTTGAGCAAGGTACTTTACCTAGATTGTTATATAAACCCAACTGTATAAATGGGTAATTGTATGTAAAAATAATGTGATATCTTGTAACAATTGTAAGTCGCCCTGGATAAGGGCGTCAGCTAAGAAATAAATAATAATAATAATAAAATAATAATGAATGAAAGACAGGAGGGAACCTACCGCAACAGTGAAGACCAGGGGCTTGAGGAGCCTGCCGAAGGAGCGGGGGGGTGCTGTGGGGACCGGCTCTGCCATGGGAGAGGGCCCCTTGCTCCGACCCGCACTCTCCATCTCTCTCCTCCCCACTTCCTCCGGCTCCACCTTCTGTGGCTCATTCTTCTTGGGAGCTTTCTTGAAACCACACCTCTGCTCTGTGTAGAAGGTGAATCTGAGGGAATGACCAGCAATGTGTTACACCCACAAGTGTATCTAAACGCATTCCATCAACTGTGACTATAATCAATAGCGCTAAATAGTGTCACTCCAGTCTCTGCACTTTAATCAACACGATTACAATTTCATACAGCACTGATGCACTTCAGTACTATATGCTTCTAAAGCACTGCAAAAAAGAAAGACAAGGGAGCAACAACCATAACAAATAGCCCATTCGGAATTAACTAAATTACATATATTAAGGCTAAATCCTAAACTCAGATGCATACATACTGGGCCATATGTATCTGCAGCGGTGTTTGTATCCCTTCTGGGAGTATGAGAGACGTTTATCTAACTGTGATCAAACGTACTAAGGAAATTCTGTCAATCTGTTGGTATACGGCGACAACATTTCAACCTTTTTTTATCTAGGTAGAGAACAGCTTGTAATTGTGATGAAACATGCTAAAGGGCATTCTTTATCACAGGTTATTAAACGTTAAGTGGAGAGGATATGGAATGGGTTAGCAAGCTGCTGATACTGAATCACTGGGATACTTCAAGATTCGTCCTGATAAATGTGGGACTAATCTGCTTCTACGAACCTGAAAGAGCACCGATGGGCCGTAATTTTTCTTTATGTTTTTAATCTGGGTATAAGGAGGTGCCGTGTCTATCTGTCACATTTACATGAATCAAGAACTTGGCAGAAATGGCCCCGTTCAGTTGTATTGTAGCTTTGGAACTTATTTTGTTTTACTGAATATATATAAGCATCTCCCAGTTGCAAGTCTGTTTCAGTGACGATGGCTAAGGGTGCAGATCTGACAGACAGACTGATGCACAGTGCACTTCTGTATTCAAGAGGAACCATCAGATGTGAGGACTGCAGATTGCACCGCTTACATTATAGAGATGGTAGTCCCTCCAGAATTGACAGTGCTGTCCTGGCTCCCCATGGTGCAATGCACCCTATTGACATTGTTAAGCTTGTTTTTGTCCACACTCAGTACTAATCAATGATACGTTTTTCAGTACCAATCAATGATGCATTTTTCATTACCAATCGATACATTTTTCAGTACAATCACAAATGCGTTTTTCAGTACCAATCAATGATGCTTTTTTCAGTACCGATCAACGATACGTTTTTCAGTACCAATCAATGATGAGAAAGCGTCTCCTGACAATCTGGAAACTTCTCTCAGCATTTTACATAGGCTCATTCTTATGCTTATATGAAGAAAGATTAAATAGTGTTCCTTTCACAACTAAATAAATGACAGCATTTTGTTTGATCAGAACAGGAATACGATTTAATCTTATTACAACTTGACCCATGTATCAGCCTATACTGTTGACTCAAAGAAATAAACTCCAACCAGCATCAGTAACAAAATTAGCCTTCGGAAAATGTGTAGTTATCTAACTCAGATTGTCAGAAGACACTTTCTCATGATCATTGATTGGTACCGAAAAACTGAGTAGATTGAAAATAATAGAATTGGCAAGTAATTTCATCATGCAATTCACACATTTTTAACAGGTTCCTTTCAGCTTACAGCATGCTAAATGGGCATTTGGAAATACAACTATTCAGAGAAACAAAGGGTTTGCCTACCTGGATTACTAATTTACCCCACTTAACAACTACTTCAGAAGGAAATTCCTGTTTCTGCAATCAGGGCAGCTTCAAAACAAAACTCAGAAAAGCTGATTATCTGTGAAAAGGTGAGTAAGCTTATGGGTAAAGCAGTGGGCTTCATTTATTGCACACAGTCAAAAGATAGGATATTTAACACATTGCATCACCTATAGCCTTTCCAATATAAAATGTATGAGTCTTGTTTAATAGTAGAAAGTGGCTGAAAAAAATGATGTCCCAGTATCTATTAATCACGGCACACAAATGATCCAAGCAGAAACTGCAATACGAAAAAAAATATACAGAACTAATACATGTCATATTAAATGGTAAGAAATTTTACATTAAAAAAAAAAATAGATTCTATGAAATAACCATTTAATAAATATAAATATTGAGATATGTAATGTTTTCCTACAGGAAGGGCCTGGTTTGCAGATTGGACACTGGAGGATAGCATAGAGATAGTGATAGAGTGAGATGGAAAGTGGAAATCAGAGAGAGAAGATGCAGTTTCTTAGGCAGAAAAGGGACTAGATTTGCAGCAGTAATCAGCAATAAAATTGATTATGTTGTGAATTTAGAATCTCAGAATTTGATAGTATTGAATTGCTACTGTGTAATGTAATAAATATACTTGCTTAGAAATGAAATTACTAGGGATGCAACAATGAATCGATGCATTGATTACTGATCATCTGTCCTTAAATTTCGATGCATCAAATTAGAACCCAGTTTGAACAACCACAGTTCAGATCGAAATGACTTCTGTTAAAATATAGTACTTTTTAAATTATTATTACAATGTTAAAAGGACTTCTGATGCGGGCGGATGCACACATATTCTTTTCAGTTGTTAAAAACTCAAGTCCTTTGTACTTCTCTTTTTTATAATCAGAAGTGTAATAATTTGCAAGTTGTGCCTTTTTGTTTAACTGTTATGTACAACAGTGTTTTTAGTTATTGGATCTTCTGATAAAAAAAAAAAAAAATTATAAATAATGTTTGTTCTTTATTTTGAAAAATAAAACATCAATGCATTGATTATCGTTGATAAATGATAATCAAATATGAAATTAGGGTACTGATTGCACTACTAGAAATTACAAAGACTAAGAATTTATTTTCACAAAATAGTTTTTTGAAAGCAAAAGATTCCACTCTGAATATCACCATGAGTTTTTTTTTTGGGGGGGGGGGGTCTACTATGTAACTATGACAGTTCATTACAAATACAGCGTGCAAGAAAAAGTTGAGTTGATTTGAGTAAGAATGATCAATGATCTTTTGACGCAAGCTCTTTTGGGATGGGTTGCACCAGCTGTGCGTAAGTTCTTACTTAGCTTAGTTAAAGTGTATGTATTTACTAACTTTGCACATTACTAGCTTTTCACGGGTTGCACCAGCTATGATCGTTAAAACGTAAGACTTACACTACCGGTCAAAAGTTTTAGAACACCTCCATTTTTCCAGTTTTTATTGAAATTTACGCAGCTTAATGTCTCAATGTACTCTGAAATTAAAGCATAGAACAAATAAACAATTGGAGATAAAAAAGAAATCATGGAATCGTTTTGTTTAACAAAATTTAATCTAAATTTTGGACTCATCAAAGTAGCCACCTTTTGCAGATATAACAGCCGAACACACTCGTGGCATTCTTTCTACAATGGAAATCAAATTTTGTTCGGACAGTTCTTCCCAACACTGTTGCAGAAGTTCCCACAAATGTGTTGCACTTGTAGGTTGCTTTGCTTTCACCCTTCTGTCCAGTTCATCCCAAACCAGCTCGATGGGGTTTAAGTCTGGAGACTGTGCTGGCCATTCCATGATTTGAAGCCTACCGTCTTGTTCTTTTCTTCTAAGGTAGTTCTGACATAGCCTGGAGGTATGTTTTGGGTCATTATCTTGCTGTAGGATGAACCCCTGACCAACTAGGCGATACCAGAGGGTATTGCATGGCTGCAAAATGCTGTGGTAGCCGTTTTGGTTCAGGGTGCCACTCACTCTGTGCAAGTCGCTGACTCTGGATCCAGCAAAAGAGCCCCAGACCATCACGCTTCCTCCTCCATGTTTGACAGTTGGTGTCACACACCGAGGAACCATCCTTTCGCCTACTCGACGGCGCAAAAACCCTGCGTGATGAACCGAAGATTTCAAATTTTGATTCATCGGTCCATAAGACCTTCTTCCAGTCTTCAGTAGTCCACTGGCGGTGCTTCATGGCCCAGGCAAGCCTCTTTTCTTATTTTGCCATCTTAGCAATGGCTTTCTTACTGCCACTCGACCTGTCAAACCTGCAGCTCGAAGTCTTCTCTTCACAGCTGAAACTGAGACTTGCTTACTTCGACCAGTGTTAAGCTGTGCTTGAAGCTGTTGTCCTGTGAGCCGCCTATCACGCAAGCTGTTGACTCTCAGAAACTTGTCTTCTGATTCTGTTGTGGCTTTGGGTCTGCCAGACCTCTTCCTGTCAGAGTTTCCTCCAGTTTCCAAGTGCCTTTTGATGGTGTAGGAAACTGTACTCACTGACACCTTGGCTTTCTTTGCAATTTCTCTAAAGGAAAGACCTACACTTTTAAGGGTTATAATGGTCTGTCTGTCTTCCTTTGTTAATTGCCTTTTTCTCGCCATTATGATAGCAATATACTAATTCCTGCAGTACAATACTGTCAAAATAATGCTTAAGAGGGTGTAGTAACACAGTCTGTTCCAACACTGCTTTTATACAGACAGAGGGTTTGTAAGTAATCAACAAAAGTTGGGACACCTGTAGGAATTGTTAGCATCAACTTTCAAGGCTTAATTTACTTCCATTGCTGCAGAACAGCTGTAAGTTGTTAACCCATTACTTGTTCCCTGAAAAAGGCCTTTTTGTATAACTCTGAAATGTACATTATTTTTCAGTTTTTGGTAACCTAAACTTTTTTTTAAACCTCTGGCAGTTTACCGCTTACCTTTGTACCATTTCAAGTTATTCACTGGACTTGAACTGCTTCAATTTCAATAAAAACTGGAAAAATGGGGGTGTTCTAAAACTTTTGACCGGTAGTGTATATTTTTTTTGTTTGGCCTTATTATTTGTCAGCCAACTGAATAAAAGTCAGGTTGGCTGCTGACTTGAGGGGGGCTCCGATTGACTGACAAATAATAAAGTGCTTTCATTTGTCTCGTCATGTTATTTTTGTTTTCAATCGTTATTGCACAAATTTGTTTTACTTATTAATCTTCAGTCAATCAGCACCCCCCTCAGGTCAGCGCCCTGTGCGGCTGCACTGCTCGCACCCCCCTTGGTATGGCCCTGGCCTAGTGTCACACTAAATTGATTATTTTTGGGGGATATACGTTGTTTCAGACATATCAGAATGTATGGCATAACAGTGTCTGTATTACCGAGGGACTACTGTACTAAAAAATGGCTGGACGTGAGGTTAAGAAAACCTAAATTCACTCCCAGCAACTCAACAGTATTAAAGAAGAAGCAATTGCCAACGTAGATCTGCTGTTTGGAAATATAATGGGTTCTGTGGATGTCTGAAAAAAATATGGCAAAAGATACCGGTAGCTGGTCGGGTTAATGCGGTTGGTAGCCTTCTGTAAAAAGGGAGACCAAAAAAGAAAACTCTGCGTCGTGTTCTCACTCTTCTGGGAGGATCATCTCCCCCAACAAGATATCACCCTCCTCCTGGTGAACAGCACTCACACAAGCAATAAAAACTGGAAAAATGGGGGTGTTCTAAAACTTTTGACCGGTAGTGTAGTTGTTGCTTAAAATGTACGCATACCTTTACGGAGGTGTAAGCTGTTCGAAGAATCAAAATACAACATGACACGGTAACTTTTGCTGTGTGAGCTTCTCTTTTGAAGATTATTTTGTTAATAGTTGTTGTCGTCAGTGAATCCTCTTGAGACCGACACACCCTATTGATAATTATAGGACATCCTATTAGATTCTAAAATTTCTTATAGGATTTAATAAGATAAAAATGTCTTACAGGAATAATTTTAAAAGTTCCTATATGAATTATTTTAATTTCTGAAAGATTCATATACAATTTCCAATAGGATTTTTTCACCATTTATATATTTTAAATATTTATATTTATTATCCGTAAAAGGTACAACGTATTTGAGACAGTTTAGATTTTTATGAAGAGACATAGAACATTAAGTAAAATGAATAAATGAATGAATATAAAAATAAATGAATAGATAAATATAGAAATAAATAAAAAGGGAAATAAATACATAAGCGAATAAATAAATAAATGTCCATGTATTTATTTATTTCAACATTTATTTATTTCCCTTTTTTTTATTTATATATTTATTTACACAAATTAAATACAAATAATATGCTAAACGGTATCGTGTATCCCACAATGCTAATCAATCATGGCAGAGCCCACAGAGGAGCAGCGAGCCAGGGGCCGTATTCTTGAAAGTCTTCTTAAGACAAAGCTTAAGAAAGTTCGTAAGAAAATAGTTAAGCTCTTCCTAACCCAGACAGCACACAACGTTGGGCCAACGTTGGCATAAGGTTGGCTTGGTTGACTAATCATCACGGTCGGTGAAAGGTGTTTGACCACCGCTGAGCCAACTGACCTATCTTAGCTGCACGTCTTCAATTGAGATGATAAATTTGGTTTTTCAACCTTCACAATTGAATGTATGTGTACATGTGCATAAAGAAAACACATATTGGTGATACAATAAAATAAAATCAAAGCATGTATAACGAGGCTATTTAAAAATGCTGTTTGTGTTGAAGAAACCATAGACCAACCTTAAACTGACATTCAAACACCTCACGAGACTCTCAAAATTAACGTCTTTCTCAGAGACTTTCAAGACTGGCGGCTGAGGTAAATGGTTTTACTCCTGAAAAATATTTATAAAGGTTACCATTTTCTAAAACATATTTAAGTTGCAAGTTTTAATAATGTAGCTCTTTTCTCGTGTAGGATACACATTCTAGTATTGACATTTGCGGTAACACTTTAAACTCTGTAAGTTATTTTCCGCACAATATTTGTAAACGATTTTAGTTTAATGAAAATGTATTATTATTCCACACAAACAACATCACAGAGTTATGATAATGCATACATAAGTAGCGTAAGTAGCTGGCTATGTGCAGATAACCAGACTGGCGTTCCCAAATGAAAAAGTCACATGGTTCGACTGCCATATTGGATCTCATGGAAACTTTGGGAATTTTTCAAAACTCTTGCCATTAAAAACAACTTAAGGTGGAAATGACAATGACAATGGCAGCAGATAGTGCAGCAATGGCCTATAAAAAACATATGTTCAATCAAGGTCAATTGAACAATTACTTTGCCCGCTATGCTAGATTGGCGCCAAACGGTTTGTAAAATCCACACTTTTTCGTTAAAAAACATGGATGCAGCGAGCAAAATAACAATTTCACGAGTGCTGTATTTCCATATATTCAAGTAGAAATCCACAGTGCAATACACTAGAGACATGAAACTGAGTATGATTGTAGAGGGTAATTAGAAGTACTGTCGATTTCAAAATGGCGCGTTTTGGTCACATGGTTTGGTGGCCATATTGATAATTGTAAAAAAAAGTTTTATGACCCATAACAACAACACCGTTGCACATATGATCATAAAAATTGGCACAGTTGTACGACCCTTTGTAAAGTAATGACCACTACAACCGGAAGCAGATTGGTCACGTGGTTTGGTGGCCATATTGAAAATAACGGTAACATTTTAATTCCTAGGGCATGTCGACAGGGTCATAGTTCTAATGGAACACGTATAGGAAGTCATATGTGGTCTATGAAAAAATGTCATCACCCATGACCTTTGACTTCTGCAAAGGGTATGTATTGCAGCGTATTACTAAAATAAATAAATAAACAACGGAAATCAATCCTCGTTTGCATAAATATTAATGTGAACACAGCCTGTTAGTTTCATCTGAGCAACTTATTTTGATCCTCTTATACATTGTGGCAAATCTAAACATAAATAAAACAATACAATGACTATTTCAATAAATGTCAGTGATGGGCTTTTTAAAGTAAATGAGGACGCTGTGATTCGTGTTCATGTAGCTCGACTTACTAGAAATGTAGCTCTAAAAAAAATATCGTAGCCCATCTCCCAGCAACTGACCGAAAACCGAATCTGCTCGCTGATCTGACATTGGCACTATGGCTTCCGAAAACGGAGACCCCGGTGACTAGATCATGGTCTTCTTAAGGGTAAAAACAGTCCCTAATGACTGAAAACCTTTAAAATTCAGATGTATTATTATTTACAATAAAGGAGACATAAATGATGGATAAATGTGAT
The DNA here is from genome assembly GCA_030684275.1 of Acipenser oxyrinchus oxyrinchus. NCBI lineage: Eukaryota > Metazoa > Chordata > Actinopteri > Acipenseriformes > Acipenseridae > Acipenser > Acipenser oxyrinchus. The sequence continues at coordinate 16,868,935 of CM060254.1, read as the reverse complement.
TAAAACTTGTTTAGCTGTGTATTTGACTAGAGCAAACTGCGCTGTGTAGGCCTACTGTACTCAAATCACGGAGTTTTTCTTTACAATAACCATGTCACCATTTGTCTACGATGCGATTATATTTAAGACACATTTGGAGTAAGTGCGATACGCGTTCGGGTCGCCAGTATGAAACCAATTGGTTTATCGAATTGAATGAAGTACGGCTCTAACGCGTGCTTAATTTCAATTGAGTTCATGCAACAGCTTTGGCATGCACGCTACCTTTTTGTTGCATCTCTTAAATTTTTGTTGTAGCTTTTAAAAAGTGACTTCGGTAGCTGTATAGTTCTTTGGCATTGACAGAAACTAGGCATTGCCATCTAGTGTATGGAGGATTTATTGTAGGCAATCATCCCATCTTCCTTTTAGTACAACCCAGCTAAATTCAAAATGTGACAGGAGACCCAAATGGAACAGGTAAAGTGCGGCAACATTATTATTTTGAGAAATGTCAAGTAATATTAATAGCGCCTTTGAAACACATTCACAAATTGTATTTTAATTTCCCCAAAATCCTTGCTTAGTATGGACAAAGCAAAGTTAGCACCCACAAAGTGCTATCCCTGGATGTCTTATGCTGTACACATTTGATTGCATAAGGTCAGCGTGTCTCTCAAGCTGTGTTGTTATTTTAGCAGCTCCCCGAAACTCGGGCGGCAGGTTGTGATTGAAAGAGTTTAAATCATGCTGACCTGTGTCCCCGCAGTTTCGAGGTGAGGAAGTTCACATTACTGCGTACCCCAAACCCTCTACAGCTCCACACATTGCTCCTCCACGCCATGTTTCTGAAACCCAGCCCTGCCTACAATCAGAGTTCCGCTACCGGGTCAGTGCAAGAGTGTAGCAGACATTCTCCGTGTGAACTCGGGAGGACGAGTCCCACAGAGACACCTAGCGGTCGTCTTGGAGAATTGTTTTCTATGGATAAAGCTAATCTCTTGGGCATGTGGTTTGTGTTTTTATATAATCACATTTCGCTTTTTTATTACAGTATCTATAATTTATTTGACTGTTTCTTCTTTATAAGCTTTTAAAATCATAAATTATTATTATTATTATTATTATTATTATTGAAAAAAAGTAATACATCCACAAACTTCCAAATCATGTAATATTATTATGAAAGAAATAATCTGTTGAGGTTTGAAAAAAACGTGCAGTTTGTAAATACTCCACAAGAGAGCAGCAAGGAATCGTTAAAGCAGGGGTCCCTAAACGTTTTAACCTGAGGCCCACTATTAGCACTTCTTAAGAAAATTAGCACTTCTCAAGACAAATTAAAAACACTTTTAAACCTGTAACACCCGTGGTGTAGTTGAGGGTATAGGCAGGTAAACGGTGTCTACCCACTTTTAATTTTGGCAATATAGCGTTTGCCCACTTCTCATATAAGAGATACAGAGTTTAATCATTTCTACTCTCCTGTGATATGCAAATCCTGGGTTAAAGACAAACTATTTTAACAGTGAGCATCTGTGTTGTGTTTCTGCGAGTGAGACTGATAGCTGAGAGCTCTCAGTCAGAACTGTGGCACGAGCAGGGGGCGTGGCCACTGGACTACGTTCTGTGTGTGTGTGTGTGTGTGTGTGTGTGTGTGTGTGTGTGTGTGTGTGTGTGTGTGTGTGTGTACGCGCGTGTTCTGTGATTGATTGTTTATTTTCTGTTAGTATTCGTTGTTAGCCACACTGGACCTGCAGGGCGGTGCTAGTAGCCTTCATCCAAGCCCGCCAAAGGACGCTTACAGTACTGTGCAAAAGTTTTAGGCAGGTGTGAAAAAATGCTGTAAAGTAAGAATGCTTTCAAAAATAGACATGTTAATAGTTTATATTTATCAATTAACAAAATGCAAAGTGAGTGAACAGAAGAAAAATCTACATCATATCAATATTTGGTGTGACCACCCTTTGCCTTCAAAACAGCATCAATTCTTCTAGGTACACTTGCACACAGTTTTTGAAGGAACTCGGCAGGTAGGTTGGCCCAAACATCTTGGAGAACTAACCACAGTTCTTCTGTGGATTTAGGCAGCCTCAGTTGCTTCTCTCTCTTCATGTAATCCCAGACAGACTTGATGATGTTGAGATCAGGGCTCTGTGGGGCCATACCATCACTTCCAGGACTCCTTGTTCTTCTTTACGCTGAAGATAGTTCTTAATGACTTTCGCTGTATGTTTAGGGTTGTTGTCATGCTGCAGAATAAATTTGGGGCCAATCAGATGCCTCCCTGATGGTATTGCATGATGGATAAGTATCTGCCTGTACTTCTCAGCATTGAGGAGACCATTAATTCTGACCAAATCCCCAACTCCATTTGCAGAAATGCAGCCCCAAACTTGCAAGGAACCTCCACCATGCTTCACTGTTGCCTGCAGACACTCATTCGTACCGCCTCCAGCCCTTCGCAAACAAACTGCCTCCTGCTACAGCTAAATATTTCAAATTTTGACTTATCAGTCCAGAGCACCTGCTGCCATTTTTCTGCACCCCAGTTCCTGTGTTTGCGTGCATAGTTGAGTCGCTGGCCTTGTTTCCACGCCGAGGTATGGCTTTTGGCCGCAAGTCTTCCATGAAGGCCACTTCTGACCAGACTTCTCCAGACAGTAGATGGGTGTACCAGGGTCCCACTGTTTTCTGCCAATTCTGAGCTGATGGCACTGCTGGACATCTTCCGATTGCGAAGGGAAGTAAGCATGATGTGTCTTTCAACTGCTGCAGTAAGTTTCCTTGGCCGACCACTGCGCTCACGGTCCTCAACGCGCCCGTTTCTTTGTGCTTCTTCAAAAGAGCTTGGACAGCACATCTGGAAACCCCTGTCTGCCTTGAAATTTCTGCCTGGGAGAGACATTGCTGATGCGGTATAACTACCTTGTGTCTTGTTGCTGTGCTCAGTCTTGCCATGGAGTATGACTTTTGACAGTAAACTGTCTTCAGCAACCTCACCTTGTTAGCTGAGTTTGGCTGTTCCTCACCCAGTTTTATTCCTCCTACACAGCTGTTTCTGTTTCAGTTAATGATTGTGTTTCAACCTACATATTGAATTGATGATCATTAGCACCTGTTTGGTATAATTGTTTAATCATACACCTGACTATATGCCTACAAAATCCCTGACTTTGTGCAAGTGTACCTAGAAGAATTGATGCTGTTTTGAAGGCAAAGGGTGGTCACACCAAATATGGATTTGATGTAGATTTTTCTTCTGTTCACTCACTTTGCATTTAGTTAATTGATAAATATAATCTATTAACATGTCTATTTTTGAAAGCATTCTTACTTTACAGCATTTTTTCACACCTGCCTAAAACTTTTGCACAGTACTGTATATATATATATATATATATAGCATAGACGCATAGCTGGCTCTTTGGGCTAATATATATATATAGATATATATCATAGAAGTTTATTTAGTTCATTGGAAACAGACTAGTGGCATGAGTAAATATAAGCATGTTAATTAGGACTGGTGTAGGATCAGAAAGTGGTACATTGTCAGAATGTGGTACATGTATCCGTTTAAGGCCAGAAAATGGTACGCTGTCAATGCTGTGATGGACTACTGCACAAATCTCTACGAACAAGAAGATAACCCAGTTTGTTGCTCATCAGTTAAAGTCACATACATTTGCTGAATTGTGAAAAAAACGATATTGAAAAGAACTTTAATGGCCAAACTCAGTACATCGTATCCCGTTCTGACGGGCGTTTCCTTGTTTTCTGAGCAAAAATCATTTGCGCAGCCAGGGCAAGCGCAGTACACAGTATACAGTTCACCTGTCACAAGACCTTCCTGGTTCAGCCTTATGAATTCTAGCACCCTGAAAAGCAACATGTGCAACTGAAATACAACCCTGAAATCCAATCGTCATTGTTGCTCATTAATGCTCCTTTCATCTTATTACACATATAAAGCAATGTGTCGTGACACAGTATGTATTGGGTGGTGCCTATTGTGATACATATCCGATTGTGACATTAATCACACGAGGTGCCATATCGTTTTATTTACCACGCGACTGTAAAACCTCAATAATAAAAAAGACAAGCCTAAATATTATCGGGGAGTTTGTTAACATCCCGCCAAGCCTGCTTGTGTTAAGGAGTAAGGGTTCAGCATTCAAGTAGCCTTATTGTTATTGTCATTCCATTTAGTGCTTAGTTTGGAGTTTTGAGGTGTAGAGAATTACTTTAGAGGAGAGATTAATGTCAGAAAATGACACCGTGCTGAGGAGAGAAGCATGAACCCGGGAACTCAGTGAATGGAATAGATAAGACCCGGAGTTTCTTTGGCTTGTCAGGGAACAATGGCGTGGATTAGCTTTTCTTCTAATATAAAAATCAACAATCAGCTAACATGCAAGGGTGTCGATGGGTTAGGAAGAAGCCTCTATAAAGCTGTGCAGTGCTTAGATCTGAAAAGACCAAAGTCTCTCCTAAGCCTGTTCTGTCTCATGGAGCAGTGGCACTGGCAGGTGTGCCATTGCAGCTTTACTCTTTCACACTGAGCTCCTCAAACCACTGCCTTCCACACTGCAGCCTAGCATTAACCACTGAGCTCCTCAAACCACTGCCTTCCACACTGTAGCCCAGCACTCTAACCACTGAGCTCCTCAAACCCACTGCCTTCCACACTGCAGCCCAGCACTAACCTCTGAGCTCCTCAAACCCACTGCCTTCCACACTGCAGCCCAGCACTAACCTCTGAGCTCCTCAAACCCACTGCCTTCCACACTGTAGCCCAGCACTCTAACCACTGAGCTCCACAAACCCACTGCCTTCCACACTGTAGCCCAGCACTCTAACCACTGAGCTCCACAAACCCACTGCCTTCCACACTGTAGCCCAGCACTCTAACCACTGAGCTCCACAAACCCACTGCCCTCCACACTGTAGCCCAGCACTCTAACCACTGAGCTCCACAAACCCACTGCCTTCCACACTGCAGCCCAGTACTAACCTCTGAGCTCCTCAAACCCACTGCCTTCCACACTGCAGCCCAGCACTCTAACCTCTGAGCTCCTCAAACCCACTGCCCTCCACACTGCAGCCCAGCACTAACCTCTGAGCTCCTCAAACCCACTGCCTTCCACACTGTAGCCCAGCACTCTAACCACTGAGCTCCACAAACCCACTGCCTTCCACACTGCAGCCCAGCACTAACCTCTGAGCTCCTCAAACCCACTGCCTTCCACACTGCAGCCCAGCACTCTAACCTCTGAGCTCCTCAAACCCACTGCCCTCCACACTGCAGCCCAGCACTAACCTCTGAGCTCCTCAAACCCACTGCCTTCCACACTGTAGCCCAGCACTCTAACCACTGAGCTGCACAAACCCACTGCCTTCCACACTGCAGCCCAGCACTAACCTCTGAGCTCCTCAAACCCACTGCCTTCCACACTGTAGCCCAGCACTCTAACCACTGAGCTCCACAAACCCACTGCCTTCCACACTGCAGCCCAGCACTAACCTCTGAGCTCCTCAAACCCACTGCCTTCCACACTGTAGCCCAGCACTCTAACCACTGAGCTCCACAAACCCACTGCCTTCCACACTGCAGCCCAGCACTAACCTCTGAGCTCCTCAAACCCACTTCCTTCCACACTAGCCCAGCACTCTAACCACTGAGCTCCACAAACCCACTGCCTTCCACACTGTAGCCCAGCACTTTCCCTAACTGAGCTACTCAAACCCATTACCGTCCACACTGATGCCCAGCACTAACCACTGAGCTGTTCAAACCCACTGCCTTCCACATTGTAGCCCATCACTAACCACTGAGCTACTCAAACCCATTACCTTCCACACTGCATCCCAGCACTCTAACCACTGGGCTACTCAAACCCACTGCCTTCCACACTGCAGCCCAGCACTCTAACCACTGAGCTACTCAAGCCCACTGCCTTCCACACTGCAGCCCAGCACTTTCCCTAACCGCTGAGCTACTCAAACCCATTGCCTTCCACTGCAGCCCAGCACTTTCAATAACCACTGAGCAACTTAACCCCACTGCCTTCCACAATGCAGCCCAGCATCAGCCTCAGTCAATAGGAGAAGAAGCTGGTTGATTAATGACAGGAAAGAAGGTGATAAAGGGGCGATGACAATTTCACTCTCAGGCAACCTAGAAAGTGCAAGACTACATGAAAAACATGAATACAGATCTCCCATTAACTTGCTATGTTACCAGCTATTTTTAAATCTGCTTTAACATGTGTTTCTTTCAAAACTGCACATATTATACCTACATAATGAATTAAAATGTTCCATTAGCTGTGAACCCATAGGTGTGCATATACATTATGCTGAACAGGCCTTTGAGGTAAAACTTTGAAGTCCTGGCTTCTTCAAGCTGATTAATATGATAAGTATGTCTCATGTGTTTGCATTTGTGTGTGTCCTGATGTTTAGGAGTAAGCACACTAGTATATGTTGACAACCTGTGTCGATTCAAAGGAAGTTGTTATTGTAAGCGATCCCTTTGGCTTTGAATAGTGTAAACAGGCGGAGGCCTGTCGTCGGTCATAGAGGCCGGGGCCTAGGTGTGCGCACAAGGAGTTTGAAAACTTTCCAAAGAAGCCACGTTCACTTCAGGGGCTTGCAGGCATAATCACTGCACAATTAAGATAATTTCAGGATGACAGCTGGTGGGGAGAAAAGTCATTTCCATGCTTTCTAATCGAGCCAGGCTGTCAGATTAAGATTAGAGTTGATTTGAGGGAAATTGTGTTGGACAATTCTTTGGAGCCGGCCCAGGCGGCCCCCAGGTATTTTGTTTGGCTGTTTCAAGTTGCCTGCGAGTAAATTTTGATTTTCCACACTCAGGAGATCATTCAACTTGTTGGGTTCCCCAGCTGTCTCCAGGGATTTGTCGATTTATTTCCAGTTCGTTGCTAGCCTGTCGCGTCTCGCTTTCAAAGTAACAGGAAACAAGTTTCTTTTTTTTCCCCTCTTTTTTTGGTACCAAGGTAATATCATTTTTCATTCTTCCAACCCCCAAAGTGAGAGATTGCCAGTTTGGTATGCCCTTTCCAGCCGACGTGACCCGATTTAGATTTTGTTTTTAAATTATTTACTTTACCAAACAGTGGGCTTTGCTAATTGATAAGCCATTTTACTTACAGCGCTGCCATGAGCGAAGTAAACGTTTCCCAGCCTACTCTCCCAGTGCTAGATACTGGGTCGCAGATTTAAAGGAATACATATCATTTAAATTGTCAAAATATTTAATTTCTTACCTGTTTAATATCCTGCTGTGTTTAATATCGTTCTGCATGCTTCTGTATTCCTCGGCTTTGGATCGTTATTGGCCATGCTTTGTAACTATTCCAGCTAAATATCTTCTGAAAAGAGGAGGGGATGCATATTAGCATTGCACAAAAGGCCTATAGGTGAAGCATTATGCAGTGCAACACTCATTTACTTCCCCATCCTACTTCCTTGAAATTTTGAGGATTCAGAATCCATTTTTGATGGAATAGTTAGCATGAAAATACTAATCATAGGAGAAACAACAATATAATAATCTGTTTAAATGTCTGAAAATAAACATGTCACAGTGAACCACTACTTTTGACTCATTAAAGGAACGCTAACCAAGTGTTTAAAATCACATTTCTAAGTAGCACAGCAACATGAGCATTGCTCCCTTCTAGTTTTTTGGCTTGTTTTGGGAATATGCAGATTTTTCAAGCCCCGCTCTGCAGCATAGCCTCCCTCCTTGTCATTGCTATTGGACTTCCATTGTTTCCAGTCTGATCTTTTAAGAATACTATTGTCCTTTTGAATTCATCTTCCTCCTATAAGGAGTGTTAAATTTATTTCCTCCTACTGTATTATCGCTAGCAATATCATCTCATTTTCCTGTACTGGTTCTCAATGTGAAATATGAAGTACACATTGCTGCTGCCTCCTGGTTCCTTTTTCTTCTTAATTTAGACAGCCCAATTGTTTTACCCCTGTTTTTCTGCCCATGTTCTGAATTTCCCATAATGTTGAGACCTCTATAGTGAATGGATGTGCATGGCAGGGGACTGTATTTCATTATTTCGTTAGATGCAATCACTTTGCAGTTTAAATGCAATGGTTATGCATACCCAAATTACCATTGAAAATATGTAGTATTAGAAGGAGTTTTATTTCACTCACCCCCAAATAAATGAACCCACAGACCCAAATGAGTCTTCTTTAATGGTACATAAACACTGAAATGTTTTACTTTTATTCCTGCAAGACGCTATGTATGTTACTAAAAAAAATACCCATATTTTGATTTACCTCCTTACACCAAGGTCAACAGCCTTCTTTTTAATGCCTGTAATGTTTCACTAGATGGCAGTCTTTGCATTCTTCATTGATAAGCGGTACAGTCCTATTCCAGCACTGCCAAAATCCTGCTGTACCAAGGTATTTCTTTGTTGATTTCTTTGTTTGTTTTAGACACTGGTTTGTTGAGCTGCCTTCAGTTTTTCCTGTCTGTCTGTCCGCAAAAGAAACCCTAGAAACCCGTACTGCAAGGTGTCTTATCAGAAACATCAACACATGTTTTCTTTCATAACCCACCTGAACAATTTCAAGGATATAATAATTAACCACCTAAAACATTTATTAAAGTGCTTTCCATCCAAAATCAAACCAATTAGTAATGCTTTATGAGAAACAAAAGTGATGACTACACTGCTGGCCAGTCTGAAGAACAGATTAAAAGAACAAATAAACACCTTGAAAACTCGCTACCTGCCTCATTTACTCAGTACCTTCCTTCCTGACTAAATCATTGTTTTTGCCCAATATAGAATATTCTCCAGTTAAGGGTAAACTTTTAGAACTCACTTAAAGGATATGAAACACAGGAATAAAATTGCACCCATTTAAAAAGTGGAATTATATCCCCATTGATGAATCCCCCCGCAGTGCCAGGGCTTAATGCAGCGCTCCCTCTAGAATTCCCAGTAAAGAACAGCAACTCCCCTGACTGTAACGGGTTGCCTTTACCACTGACGGTCTGAAACGGTCTAAGCGGGCAACTGTCGGGGCTTGCTAACCCAAGCTTGTATTTTATTAAACTGATTATATGTAAAATACAAGTAGTTTTCGAGTTAAAGTGGGAGAAAGCAGTAACTGTAGGATTATGGGTAATCGGGATATGCAAATATAGGCGTTACAAGAGCAAAGACTTTTGGCGACTTTCACGCGATTTGATTGACTCTTGTAATTCAACATTTGCATATCCTGATTAACCATGCTTCTATAGTTACTGCTTTCTCCCACTTTAACTAATTGTATTTATTTACTCTCCTGAGGTTTTCACTAGTCGAAGTACAGGTACACTACACTGATGAGCCCCAAACAGGGCGGAACATGTATGCAGATACTGTACTTTGGCTTTTAAAACGCTGTGAATGTAGAAGCGTTTTGGTGACTTTCACTTGATTTGATTGGCTCTTGCAGTGCTTATATTTACATATCGTAATCCTGAACCTAAGAAAATAAGGTTTGTTTGACCATTCCCAGCTGGTTGGCGTGAATCGATAGAGACAATTGTTTATTTATATATATATATATATATATATATATATATATATATATATATATATATATATATATATATATATATATATATATATATATACACTACCATTCAAAAGTTTGGGGTCACTTAGAAATTTCCTTGTTTTCCATGAAAACATACATGAAATGAGTTTGAATAGGAAATATCGCAAAATGAATAGGAAATATAGGTTAGAGATAGGTTAGAAATAATGATTTTTAATTGAAATAATAATTGTGTCCTTCAAACTTTGCTTTTGTCAAAGAATCCTCCATTTGCAGCAATTACAGCCTTGCAGACCTTTGGCATTCAAGTTGTCAATTTGTTGAGGTAATCTGAAAAGATTTCACCCCATGCTTCCTGAAGCACCTCCCACAAGTTGGATTGGCTTGATGGGCACTTCTTATGTACCATACGGTCAAGCTGCTCCCACAACAGCTCAATAGGGTTGAGATCCGTGACTGTGCTGGCCACTCCATTATAGACAGAATACCAGCTGACTGCTTCTTCCCTAAATAGTTCTTGCATAGTTTGGAGCTGTGCTTTGGGTCATTGTCCTGTTGTAGGAGGAAATTGGCTCCAATCAAGCCGCCCACAGGGTATGGCATGGCGCTGCAAAATGGAATGATAGCCTTCCTTCTTCAAGATCCCTTTACCCTGTACAAATCTCCCACTTTACCACCACCAAAGCACCCCAGACCATGACATTGCCTCCACCATGCTTGACAGATGGCGCCAAGCACTCCTCCAGCATCTTTTCATTTGGTCTGCGCCTCACTAATGTTCTTCTTTGTGATCCAACACCTCAAACTTAGATTCGCCTGTCCATAACACTTTTTTCCAATCTTCCTCTGTCCAGTGTCTGTGTACTTTTGCCCATCTTAATCTTTTTATTTTTATTGGCCAGTCTGAGATATGGCTTTTTCTTTGCAACTCTGCCTAGAAGGCCAGCATCCCGAGTCGCTTCTTCACTGTTGACGTTGAGACTGGTGTTTTATGGTACTATTTAATGAAGCTGCCAGTTGAGGACCTGTGAGGCGTCTGTTTCTCAAACTAGACACTCTAATGTATTTGTCCTCTTGCTCAGTTGTGCACCGGGGCCTCCCACTCCTCTTTCTATTCTGGTTAGAGCCAGTTTGCGCTGTTCTGTGAAGGGAGTAGTACACAGCATTGTACGAGATCTTCAGTTTCTTGACAATTTCTCGCATGGAATAGCCTTCATTTCTCAGAACAAGAATAGACTGACGAGTTTCAGAAGAAAGTTCTTTGTTTCTGGCCATTTTGAGCCTGTAAATCGAACCCACAATTGCTGATGCTCCAGATACTCAACTAGTCTAAAGAAGGCCAGTTTTATTGCTTCTTTAATCAGCACAACAGTTTTCAGCTGTGCTAACATAATTGCAAAAGGGTTTTCTAATGATCAATTAGCCTTTTAAAATGATAAACTTGGATTAGCAAACACAACGTGCCATTGGAACACAGGACTGATGGTTGCTGATAATGGGCCTCTGTACGCCTATGTAGATATTCCATTACAAATCAGCCGTTTCCAGCTACAAGTGTCATTTACAACATTAACAATGTCTACACTGTATTTCTGATCAATTTGATGTTATTTTAATGGACAAAAATTTGCTTTTCTTTCGAAAACAAGGAAATTTCTAAGTGACCCCAAACTTTTGAACGGTAGTGATAAATATATATATATATATATATATATATATATATATATATATATATATATATATATATATATATATATATATATATATATATATATATATATATGAGAATCAGTAATTGGAAATTCTGGCCTGTGGTTGCTTAAAACTTCATCATAGGAGCAAAAAATAGATTGAAGTGTTTGTTACAGGAGGCTGGGTGGTCCAGTGGTTAAAGAAATGGGCTTGTAATCACAAGGTCTGCGGTTCAAATCCCACCTCAGCCACTAACTCATTGTGTGACCCTGAGCAAGTCACTTAACCTCCTTGTGCTCTGGGTGAGACGTAGTTGTAAGTGACTCTGCAGCTGATGCATAGTTCACGCACCCTAGTCTCTGTAAGTCGCCTTGGATAAAGGCGTCTGCTAAATAAACAAATAATGGTAATAATATGATTGGTTCACATCACTGTCAGTCCTGCCCCTTTTCAAAGGAGCGCCCTTCACTTCCACTCCTAACAACAAGAGAAAATAGCTGAATGAAAAAACTGCTGAACAGTGATTCTGTGACTTAACAGAAAATTAATTACAAAACATACCACAAAAGAAAGATGCTCCAAACACTAAAATGGTGATTAAAATGTCACTGTCACTGTTTTCTGACTTTCTGAAATTCAAACAAATATTACGGCCAGGATCTAAATTGTATTAAGCAACAGTCAGCAAGCCAGACAGACAGCTGTATGCCAAAAAAACTTTGACAACTATGCGGTACAAACTTCAAAAACCTTTTCTGTTATTTATTCATGGTATTTACTTATTAAATATGTGCTGCAGACTCAGCTTATAGTTAAATGCCCTCGAAGACTCATGCTTATATATATATATATATATATATATATATATATATATATATATATAATGTTGGGAAATGTCATTCTGTCTAAACCACATTAAGCAAAAACAAAAACAAAAAAAAACACTATGTTATTATTGAAGCAAACAACACAGCTTTCAGTGAAAGGATGAATCCTCCTATATCCAATGAGTCACTAAAATAGTACATTTATATAAAGCACAAAGCACGAAGCACGACAATCAGTCTCTCTATGGCACTAATCAGCCTTATTTAAAGTGGCTCTCGCCCCCTTCCTTTCATTTTGAGGGCGGTGTGAAACAGAGACAGGCATGTCAGGGCATGTGGATCTGCGGATCACATTTTTGTGTGGCTGTGGTTCTGGGGATGTTGTCTGACAGCATACCTGTGTGCTTCACAGCTCATCAGCAACACCTGCCCTGGGAAGCCTATTTATATCATTAGCTGGATCTGGGCAGGTTACCATAGAAACCAAGATTCAGTCAACAGAATGTTTAGGACATCTATTAATCCTATAGTTCCTGTTTTTTTGAAGTGCACACTAAAAAGTATTCCCCAGCTGACTTATAACCCATGATATGTGAATGAAAATCTCAGAACAATCAGGATTATTTTAAATATATCTCTGCATTATGGACAATACAGGATACAGCAAAGGTAATGTGTCTCTTGTAAACACTGCAGGTTTTGTAACCCAAATATTGGTGGACCACTCCTTTACCTTAGAGTATGTGGGGTTGACAGAGTTGAGAATGTTCCTCTGCTTGGCATTCTCCAGACAAGTTCAAAGACAGATCAAGTTTGATTTAGAGACTCCGTACTGGAGCATCAGACCAGATTGCAAGCACTCTGAACAATTGCAAACACCACACAATAGTAAAGGAATGGAAACAAAGAAACGAGTGATTCAGTCAGGACCATACTGCTTGTAATGGCTGTTATTAGACATGACACAACAGTCTTATTAAAAACCGAAGGGGGTGGTATAGCGTAGACCGCACATTAATACATGTATTGATTAGTCAGCCCTAATGTTCACTGTGACTGCAGTTACACATTATGAGAGAGTCAGTTTGCTCGTCCTGGCAAAGTGCTGTGGTATGTCTTGTCAAACACATCATTGACATCATCTGAAGGTGTCTAGACAGTGGTTTACATGTTTCACTTCATTTCTGGGACTGGATCCAAATCTCTACAATGCATTTCTCAAAACACCTACCAAAACACTACTAGAAGTTGCACATTGAACATGATATCAATCACAATGCTGTGCACACCCTTATAAAAGCTTACTACAGTAAAAGCATAGCAAAGTGTAATAAAGCACAGTGAAAGCATGTTAAAGCATCGGTAAGCATTGTAAATCCCAGAGAGGTATGGTAAAGAATTTTTAAAAACATGACAAACCATGGTAAACTGTGGTAAATGCATAGTATAACTATGGGGAAGGCATTGGGAAAACTGCAAAAAAAATAATGTGCAAAATATACTGTGGTAAACTTTTATAAGGGCAACTACAGTATATTTATATTATAGTAGTACAGTCAGCTTTAATTCAAACCCCTTAAATCAGAACTGTATCTCAACCTTGCTCTTGTAATGAAATGCATGCTGACAGCAGCTGTGGACAAGTTCAGTATCTTAATTGTTTGGTAAAACATTTAATACTGCCTCAGTGTTTTTTCAAAGGGTTATTGCAGATTTTAAAGTATCAGCTACATAAAACAGAGACTAGACGTGGCATTTTTTTTAGCATGGTTACTATCAGCACTCCGAGCAAATCGCAAATCTGAACAGGGTTCCAACTGGAACAGATTATAGTCTGTATCAGCATGCCAAGAAAATGTAGGGAAGCAAAACAAACTGGATTTAACCAAACAACTGAAATGCACAATCATCATGGCAGATAGATACTTTATCATGTTCACCTAGGGTGACCACCTTTTCCAAATGCAAAAACGGGACACCTGCCATTTCTTATGCTGGGGTAATTTACATATTTTTTGTAAACTTTTTTGACTGTTTCCCCTGCAGTGAGCGAGCAAAACTTTTTTTTTTTTTTTTAATTGTTTCAACTGGCAAGCGAGCGAGTATAAGGCATTGCAAAATAATGTGGCAGGGGTGGTGCTATGATGTGCTATAAACAGATATGCTGTGGTTTGACTGTAGTGCTAAACTGTAAGATTGCACTGTGTCTAGGAATTCAGGACAAATGCCATCCCGGAAGGCATTAGGCCTGGGACCAGGACTTGATCTTTACATTTCGGGACTGTCCCACCCAATTAGGGACGGGTGGTCACCCTATGTTCACCATATAGAATGTGATGGACATACAGACAGATCAGTGCATAAGGATCCTCATTTCTTTTATTTTTTGAATGAAAAGCCTAAAAACATTTAGGAGACTAACCTGTTAGTGACCAATACAAACAGAATAATGTATGAGTCAGAATATATTGAAGAGTTACTATCTGACAACCAGGGATATACTGGCAGGCATGGACTGCAGGCACAGACAAAGGCCAAGGTCCATACCTGACATAATATTCCTGGACCGAGGTATTAATACTTTTATAATTTGCTACTTTGTTAGTTTTCCCCCTTCCTCCCCCACAAACAAAAAACAGCTTCTTGTTGTATCAACATATTGCGCCCAAGACAGTAGTCCCAAGTAACTACGTGATGTCCGATCAAAGCTTGGTTTTTTAGAATATTTATTGTTAGAAAAAATGAAAAACTACTGTATTTTAACACTTCGAATATACAGGGCGATTAGAAAGATTACCACATCAATGATATGGCGCGTTGATGTAGTAAACTCACTTTCTAATCACCCTGTATATTATTGAAATAACAAAATAACAAGTGTCTCCCCTGTGTTGCTAGGCAACAAAAATGTGAAAATAAATTATATATATTTTGGGCAATCTGTTTAGACAATCAAATTGCAAAATACAGTGTTGTTATGTTTTAGTTATTCGATCAAATGACTATAACATAAATAAATGAATACCTAGATAAATAATGATAAAAAAGAACGTATGCATTTTTTAAAAAGCTTATTATGCAGCCAATTTCTACAAGAGGAAATTCTATTACAGCTCTGTAAGAAGTACATTATAGCAGTGCTTTCAGGAGTGTTCTTACTGAAAAAACTCCCTTTAATTCAAATAGCTCCCATTGTTGTTTTATCAACCAGGAGCAGCTGGGCTTTTCGGGGACAAATAAGCATGGGTGCGAGGAATAAAGGCAAGGTTCCTCCGAGATCATTTAAATCTACTTAGGTGATTCATTTCCCAGCAGACAGGCGCGCAGAAATAAGTTTCACTTTGTCTTGTTTGGATTTCAATCAGTCACAATGGGCCTCAGGAATCAGAAGAATGCCCACAAACGTCCTTGCTTCTGTTTCCATCATTCTGGGATAAACGCACAGGCCCTAAAAAAAAGATTTGTGTTTCTTACCTTCAGTAGGTTGAAGAGAACTACTGGCTCCCTTTTAAAGTTGGTTTTATAAAGGCAAAAGCTACATCAATGCAACCTAGAATGAAGAAAATAAACTACCATTGCAAAGCTGAATTCCATTTTTAAGTTAATCAACTGAATATATGTAGGCTTTGAATGGGGCAAGATAAACGCCCCACCCCCCTTTCTAACGCATAGACAATGGATCAATTGGGTTTAAGCTGCCTCTCTCTCCTCTGTCCTAATTCTCCTCGACCTCTCTGCTGCCTTTGACACTGTCGATCACTCTATCCTACTATCCTCTCTCGCTGACCTGGGAATCTCTGGCACTGCTCTGGCCTGGTTCTCCTCCTACCTTTCCAATCGCACTTACCAGGTAACCTGGCGTGGAGCAACCTCCACACCTCGCCCTCTCTCAACAGGAGTCCCCCAAGGGTCAGTCTTGGGTCCTCTCCTGTTCTCTCTCTACACCCGCTCCCTGGGCCCCCTCATCGCATCCTATGGTTTCTCATACCATTTATTTGCCGATGATGCTCAGATTTTCCTCTCCTTCCCCACCTCTGACTCCACCATCCCCTCCCGTATCTCTACCTGTCTGTCTGCTATTTCCTCCTGGATGCACTCGCATCACCTCAAACTCAACCTGTCTAAATCTGACCTCCTTTTCTTTCCCTCCTCCTCCTCCCCCTCCTCTGATCTCTCTATCTCTGTTCCTCTGGAATCTACCACACTCTCTCCCTCTTCCTCCGCTAACCCATGCCTCTCTTATTCCCAGCACATCTCCACTCTGGCACGCACTTGCCGATTCTTCCTGAGCAACATCCGAAGAATCCGACCCTTCCTCACCAACTACGCCACCCAGCTCCTGGTCCAGGCCTTGGTACTCTCCCGCCTAGACTCCTGCAACTCCCTCCTGGCTGGCCTCCCTGCATCCGCCACCCGTCCGCTCCAGCTCATCCAGAACTCTGCTGCCCGCCTGGTGTTCTCTCTGCCTTGCTTCTCCCACGCAACTCCACTACTCCGCTCACTCCACTGGCTCCTGATCACCGCTCGCATCCAGTTCAAGACTCTTGTACTAGCCTACAGATGCCTTGACCAGACTGCACCCAGCTACCTCCAGACCCTCATCTCTCCCTACACCCCCACTCGACCTCTCCGCTCCGCCGGCACTAGAAGACTGGCTCTACCTCCTCTACGCTCCCCTGCCTCCAGAGCCCGCTCCTTCTCCACCCTCGCCCCGCAGTGGTGGAATGATCTTCCTACAGATGTCAGGACTGCCCAGTCCCTGACCACTTTCCGGCGCCTCCTCAAGACTCACCTCTTCAGAAAGCACCTGTAGAACTACTCTGTTCTTCCCCTGGGACACTTATCACCCTTCCTTAAATGCGCTTTACTTGCTCTTATCTGCCCCCTATTTTACTGCATGTAATCCTGTACTTCAGAGTACTGTAATCTGCCAAGTGTTTAATCTGTAGTATTTTGTATTTAATTATATCCTGATGTAACTATCACTGACACTGTTATCTGCTGTATTATTGAATCGCATTTTGTCACACTTGTACTTGCTTGAACCAAAGTCATTGTATTTATCTTGCTCTTAATTGTATTATTACTTGTACTGTGATGCTTGAATTGTATTTGCTTACGATTGTAAGTCGCCCTGGATAAGGGCGTCTGCTAAGAAATAAATAATAATAATAATTCAGTATGTGACAGGGTAGCTGAGAGTTGACGTTCCCAGACCAGAGAGAACACAGGCAGGTACCATGCTGGCCTGGGTTGCAGTTGTTTATGAACTGTTACAACTGAAATAGTACTTTTCTTACAGGGTAAAACGTACATTATAAAACGTAGTTTTCAGCTTAATTGTGTTCTTCATGTCCTTTGTTTTTGTATTTGCTGCTTGGTTACTGCAGTAATTCCGAGGAAAAGTGCCAAGTATTAAACAACTCTTTAGAAAGAATACATAATACAAATTATTAATTTTAAGAAAAACAAACCAGCCACAGAACCACTACCTTCTGCAGTAATTATAAAACAGTAATAGAAAATTACTACAGTACCACAGGACAAGTACCACAAAAGTACTATAGTTTTCAATAGAATCTGTGTGGGGTACTTCTCGGATAAATGAAGGTAACATAACAATTATGTCAAATATTGAAGTAGGTTATCCTGTATATTTATAGTTTACGGGTTATTTAACTAAAACACCACCACCACCACTAAGAAAAAGAGGAAGAGGAAGACAGATTGTTATATGATTGTTAGGTGATGAGCTGTGTCCCACAAACATTTTGCTAAACAAACAAAAAGGATAGTGACAATGAATAGCATTTATTTGAGAAATAAGTTATCGATAAATCAGAAGCAGCTGTCAAAGTATTTTTTTTAGTTGTAATACCCTAAGGCTAGCTCATTTTTAAAAATGCTACAGTTCTCAAAATGCGTTCTAACGTAATTACAGCGATTTCATAATGGGGGACCAATTTTCATAGCATAATCTATGAAAATTAGTCCAAGGGGACCATTTTCCGCGGGACACCGGCAACTTTTGCTGCCTGACCTTCTCTTTGAAGACGATTTTGTTCATAGTTTTCATCATCAGCAAATCCTGCGAGACCACATACACCCTCTTGATAATTATAGGACATCCTTTTAAATCATGTTAGAGTCTAAAGTAGGATTTAATAGGATAATAAAAATCTTATAGGAATACTTTTAAAGTTCCTATATGATCCGTTGGGATCGGTCACAGCCGTCTTGTCAGCTTGTCTGTTGTAACACACACACACACCCACACACACACAGTTAATCTGGATTTTTAACACAGGGAAGTGTGAAGATTTAAAATATGAAGTACGAACAAAAAAGTTTGCCCTCTCAGCATCCCGATTCACAAAAAGGCGCTGATTTAATTTTAATCAATGAATCTCTGAAACTAAACAGTCTTAATATTCCCATCAAATTATATGTTTATTTTCGGTAGTTTAAAGGTCCTGTCCATACGTGTTTCTTCAGTGGGAGTTTGATCTGTATCACTGACCAACCCTCTGAAATATCCTCACTTCTAATTGGCTACCGAGCAGCGATGACATCACTGACTTTGTATAAACCACTTAGTGATAAACTAACAAAGTATTGTCTTAAGTACCTGTGGTGCAACTGAAATAAGAGAGCGCTTAGTTATAAACTAACTAGTGACAACTAAGGACTTAGTAGAGACTTTATGTTCTAACTTAAGAATGAACTTACACATAGCTGGTGGAACCCAGCCCTGGTCTGCCCAGCACGAGTATCAATTGCTTACTTTTTACTTTCGGTTTTGGGTTGTTTTTTTTTTCTTTTTTTATTCTCTCCACTCGCTCTCCCAACAGAAGTGAAGCAAGTCCTTATATATCAGTGGCTAGGAGTTAATGACATAATTGACAACCGATTAACTCCTAGCCACCTTCTACATTCTGCAAAAGAAGGCAGGGAGAGGAAGCTAACCCTCTCGCTGCCAAATCAAACAATAATAATGACGGGTGGCTATCGTCCGTTTACAGAAATAAATACAATCCATACATCAAAACAAAGTAATAATTATAATGAAAAACGACAAAAATAATGATAATAATACAGCACACACATATCCAGGGGCAGGGCACCCTGTCACAAAGTAACTACCGTAGTCAATTTTGAAAATACATTAAGGTAAATAATCAAAGTTTAAGAATTACTAGTTTAATAACCAGCAAAAATAAGTTGTGTAGCCAACTATGTCAATTTCAGTTTATGGAGAAGCCAAGACAGCTTCTGTTTTACAAATACTTTTATTTTTCTTAAAATTTGAGTGCCCAATTATTATATCCCTGACTTTCTCGCAAATCTAGAATGACCATTTCTGCCCCCTCACTGCAGCAATCCCTGCAATCAATCACGGGAACGGAACAGTGGGTGTCCTTCTATCCCACAATCAAGCCAATTGACTCTTTACATCCAGCAGCTTGACAGCGAATGTCTGTGCCCTGTTGTGTTTTATGTTACTGTGATAGCGAGAGAAAGGATCGATGCTGTAAATCTCCCTCCCGATTAGAAAGGGCGCTGTGTAAGGGGGAAGGTAAGCTGCCTCCTAGATCTACTACCTCGGTGGTAGCTGGAAACCGGAAGGTAACCATATTAGGAGGTGCGCGTAGCTGCAAGTACTCAGGGCGATTCCATTGCAGTCAGCTGCGGGGCAGCCCTCTATTGGAGAAACCAGGCGACGCGTTGACTGCAGGGAGGAGTTTGCTGGGTACAAAGGGGAAGCAGCTACGTCAAAACCTCCCCTTGCGCTGAGTTAAAAGCGATCGGCGGAGCCGATGTTGTTGTTTTGTGATTACGTGTTTTGTTTTTGAGTGTTAGCAGAGGAGCAGGAGGGCGGGAGGCTGTAGCCAGCGAGCCAGCACATACCCCAGAGCACGCCCCTCATCGCACAGCACTTCACAGCACAGCGCACGCACCACAAACCCAGAAAGAAAAGAGCACATTTTCGTGCACGGAGGACTGTGGTTATTGGAGTGTGTTTTGTTTACTTTTGTTTTAGCAGGGCGCTGAGTTTTGCCCCATTACCATCGCTGGTACTGGGGCTTATTATTATTATTATTATTATTATTATTATTATTATTATTATTATTAATTATTAAAACCTTTTTGTTAATGGGAGAATTCAGTCTGGACATTCACTTTCTACTGCACCACACCATTCAGCGTGTCACAGTTGGTGATCAGAAGAGGGACTCGGGATGGATGCCGCCGCATTAGGAGCAATATTGGGCGCAGGAGCGAAGACACCAGGAGGGAATGGCAACCATGATGGAGCGGATGCATGCCATGTTCCTGGAAGCCAATCGGGGGACGGCGACAGAACCAACGCCACCCTTACGAAGATAAGGGTGGTAAAGATGTCGCTGGAGGATGATCCTGAGGCCTATTTGGTAGCCTTTGAGAGGCAGGCAGCGGCAGCGCAATGGCCTCGGGATTGGTGGGCTACCCAGTTGGGGCCCAATTTGATTGGGGAGGCCCAGGCAGCCTACCAAGCCTTAACCAATGAAGATGCCCTCAACTATGATAGAGTGAGGCAGGCCATTCTCCAGCGACTTCGACATCACGGAGGAAACCCACCGTCGCCCGGTTCGGGAATACCAGCGACCCCCAGGACTGCGACCCAGCGTGGTGGCACAACAGCTGGTGGACCACGTGACCCGGTGGCTCTGCCCGGCACCAATAGCGCAAAGCAGGTCACCGAGCTCATTGCCATTGAGCAATTCGTGGCGGTGCTGGGGCCAGACACGAGGAACTGGGTCAGTCGCCACCGTCCCACCACGCTGGAGGCAGCGGTCAGATTGGCTGAAGGGTTCGAGGGCGCAATACCTGCTGCTCCAGTGGTTGCCCCACCTGCTCCTGCCTCCAATAGACCGCGGCGGCAACACCACCACCACGCATCACCCCCACTACCCACGGACCAGCACTGCAGCGTCACCCCATGGGCGGCCTCCCTCCAACACAGTGGAGAGCGAGGCGACCCCAGCGAGGTAAGAGCAGAGTACCCCTCCCGCTGCCAAACCGGCAGCGGGACACGCGAGGCTCCGTGGGCACCCTTTCGCCCCACATGTTACGGTGCCAGAAGGTCGGTCACCTGGCGGAATTGTCCAGTGGCCATGGAGTGTGGGGTGACCTCCCATTACGTCCTGACAGCATCAGGTAAGACCAGGGGTAATGATTGGGAGGGGCCTTGTGTTGTTAATGTACGGGTTGGTGAGGTGAGCACCCACGCATTAGTGGACTCAGGATGTGGGCAGACTTTAATTAGACGAGCTCTATTAAAGGGGGTACCTTGGTGGTCACGAGGGTCGTGGTCATTTCCTGTATTCATGGGGATAACAAGGACTACCCCTCACCAAATTAGATTTGACAGTTGGATGTCATGCCCGCCCGTGTAATCGTGGCTGTGGCAGAGAAGCTGCCATATCCAGTTATTTTAGGTCGAGACTGGCCGCATTTTGACAGCATGATTAATAAAGCGGTAAAGCCAGTCTCCGGTAAGACCATGGGAGCAGCGGGGAAACTATTGGTAATATCTTCCCGCTGCACACCGACTTGTTCCACTCTCGATTTCAGCCCAAAAAACAAAAAAGAGCGAAGGGTTGAAAAATGGGAGGGAACATTAATGAAACAAGGTTGGGGTTTGGTGGGGAAGCCTCAGGATCAGTCAAATGTAAGGGAAAGGGGTTGGGACCCAGTGTGACCTGCGGGGGCAGGTTACTGAGGCCCCCAGTGCTGAAGCTACTTTAGCTCCGCTCGATATCCCGAAATTCTGGGACCGAGATGTGGACCTAGCATTGGAACAAAAGAACGATCCTTCGCTGGCCCACATCTGGGGGCAGGTTCGGTCTATCGAGGGAAGGATGTAGAGGATAGCCGGCGCTTACATATCCCCACCACATTATTGTCGGGCATTTACTGTATAGAGTATCCCAAGCCACGAGCACAAGTCAGATTGTAACACAATTACTCGTTCCCCAGTCTTTTCGGCGTGAGATCATGCGGTTGGCTCACGATGTCCCCTGTTCGGGCCATTTAGGTATTGATAAGACTCGGGAGCGAATATTGGCTCGATTTTATTGGATGGGAGTGTTTAGTGAGGTGGCGCGATATGTAGCGGAATGCCGGAATGCCAGCAAGTAGCGCCGGGCGGGTTCGCCCGGCCCGCTGGTCCCACTGCCCCTGATCTCAGTTCCCTTTGAGCGCATCGCTATGGACATAGTGGGTCCATTGAGCCAGTCTGACTCTGGATATACGCACATTTTAGTAGTGGTGGACTACGCGACCAGATATCCAGAGGCAGTACCATTGAGATCCACTAGTGCCGCAGCCATTGCTAAAGAGTTAGTGAATATTATATCGAGTAGGGATTCCAAAAGAAATCCTCACTGATCACGGAACGAACTTCATGTCACAATGTTTGAAAGAATTATACAAATTGATGCAAATTAAGTCGATCCGAACCTCCGTTTATCACCCGCAGACGGACGGTTTGGTGGAGCGTTTTAATCAGACCTTGAAACAGATGCTGAAGCGGTTTGTCAACCAAGAGCAAAAACATTGGGCTAAACTCCTCCCTTACCTAATGTTTGCAGTGAGAGAGGTGCCTCAGAGTTCGACCGGGTTCTCTCCCTTTGAGCTGCTGTATGGGAGGCAACCACGAGGTATCCTTGATCTTGTGAAAGAAGGGTGGGAGGAGCAAACAAAACCTCTAAAAACATAGTCAAATATGTAATTATGTTAAGAGACCGCCTAGCATTGGTTGGTCGTTTGGCGCAGGAGAACCTAAAACTAGCTCAGCATCGCCAGGAGCAACAGTACAATAAACAAGCACGTATTAGGACTTTTCGGCCAGGTGATAAAGTACTGTTGCTACTTCCCACATCGGAATCTAAGTTGTATGCTAAGTGGCAGGGGCCATATGAGGTGGTTCGGGAAATTGGTAAAGTAAATTATGAAATTAGACAACCCGATCGCGAAATAAAACCGAAATTTATCATATCAATTTGCTAAAACCCTGGAATGAAAGGGAGGCCCTATTTGTAGCTGGTGACAGTTTGGAAGAGGATTTTGGTCCTACTGTCAATCCACCAGCTACAACTCATATTCCAATGGGGAACAGTTACTTCGGATCAGAAGCGAGAGCTCTACCAGTTAGTGGAAAGGTTTAATGATGTTTTCTCTGACTTGCCCGGCAGGACTAATGTTATTTCTCACGCTATTATTACTCCACCAGGGGTCAGGGTCGGGAGAGACCGTGCGGATCCCAGAGAGTCGCAGGGTTCCTATTAGCAAGGAGGTGGAGGATATGCTTGAGCTCGGAGTCATTGAACCTTCCCGGGCGAGTGGTGCAGTCCTATCGTGATGGTGGGCAAGAAGGGCGGCTCCACTCGGTTCTGCGTGGACTTTCGAAAGGTTAATGTCATCTCCAAGTTCGATGCATATCCAATGCCCGGGTGGATGAGCTCCTCGACCGACTGGGTAAAGCGCGGTTGATTTCGACCTTGGACCTGACGAAGGATACTGGCAGATTCCACTGACTCAGAGCTCGAAAGAAAACTGCTTTCTCTACCCCAGATGGCTTGTTCCATTTCGGACCATGCCCTTCGGGTTGCATGGAGCTCCTGCCACCTTTCAGAGACTGATGGACCAGGTCTTAGCTCCCCATCATCAGTATGCCGCCGCCTACATTGATGATGTGGTGATTTTTAGCTCCACCTGGAAGGAGCACATTGTTAGAGTTTCAGCCGTCCTCCAGTCTCTGAGGGAGGCGGGGCTAACAACCAAGCTGGGCAAGTGTGCATTTGGCAAACAGGAGACCCAATATCTTGGCTACATTATGGGTAATGGCGGGTGAGGCCGATCGCCTCCAAAGTCCAGGCTGGTGGAGGCGGCGATCCGAGAACCAAGTCACAGGTGAGATCGCTACTGGGGTTAGCCGGCTATTACCGCCGATTTATCCCGAGTATGCCACCATAGTTAACCCCTGGTAGAACTCACCCGAAGGCTGCTCCAAAAATAGTTAAATGGACAGGGCAGTGTCAGGAGGCATTTGATTTGATCAAGAAGCGACTCTGTCAAGCTCCTGCTCTGATTTCACCAGATTTCAGCAAAGAGTTCATCCTGCAGACCGATGCCTCCCACATTGGTCTGGGGCGGTTCTGTCCCAACAAGTTGACGGGGTAGAACACCCTATTATTTATCTGAGCAAAAAATGGCTCCTAGGGAGATTAACTACTCCGTCATTGAGAAGGAGTGTTTAGCCATCAAATGGGCTACTCACGCTCTTAGCTATTACTTGTTGGGGCGTTCTTTCTCTCTTATCACTGATCATGCTCCTTTAAGGTGGTTACATACGATGAAGGACAATAGCGCTCGGATAACTTCGGTGGTATCTGGCGCTGCAACCCTTCCACTATACAGTGAAACATCGTGCGGGTAAGGAGCATCAAAATGCAGATTTTTTTCAAGGGAGGGGGACCATTGGGGAATGTAGAGTTGGCGAGTGTTCCTTCGGCATCACTCTGAGGGGTGAGATATGTGATAGCGAGAGAAAGGATCGATGCTGTAAATCTCCCTCCCGATTAGAAAGGGCTGTGTAAGGGGAAGGTAAGCTGCCTCCTAGATCTACTACCTCGGTGGTAGCTGGAAACCGGAAGGTAACCATATTAGGAGGTGCGCGTAGCTGCAAGTACTCAGGGCGATTCCATTGCAGTCAGCTGCGGGGCAGCCCTCTATTGGAGAAACCAGGCGACGCGTTGACTGCAGGGAGGAGTTTGCTGGGTACAAAGGGGAAGCAGCTACGTCAAAACCTCCCCTTGCGCTGAGTTAAAAGCGATCGGCGGAGCCGATGTTGTTGTTTTGTGATTACGTGTTTTGTTTTTGAGTGTTAGCAGAGGAGCAGGAGGACGGGAGGCTGTAGCCAGCGAGCCAGCACATACCCCAGAGCACGCCCCTCATCGCACAGCACTTCACAGCACAGCGCACGCACCACAAACCCAGAAAGAAAAGAGCACATTTTCGTGCACGGAGGACTGTGGTTATTGGAGTGTGTTTTGTTTACTTTTGTTTTAGCAGGACGCTGAGTTTTGCCCCATTACCATCGCTGGTACTGGGGCTTATTATTATTTATTATTATTATTATTATTATTATTTATTATTATTATTATTAATTATTAAAACCTTTTTGTTAATGGGAGAATTCAGTCTGGACATTCACTTTCTACTGCACCACACCATTCAGCGTGTCACAGTTACATATAAGAAATCTCTGTGTGTCACCTTTACGGGACAGCGTTCTTCATATAGTGAGCATGCTGGCTTATTCTGGCTATCCAGTCGGCCCCTAAATACACCTAAAAATGATTGATGTTTTCTATTATAAGACTTGTAGGTTTGTATGAAATGTTTCCAACTTAATGCATCATTGCATTCTTTCTAGTAAAGTTGGACAGTTACCACTTAGATATCAGAGATCATTTAATGACAACTTCTTGTAAATGCTATAATATCCTTTCTTGAGAGTATCTGAACAGCACTGTGTCTTAGTACATGCTTTCAGAAGGGTTGAGCAGAGATTACGTTCTGTCACAAGAACCAGAAGTAAAACAGCTTCAAGACCTTTTCATACTCCCTTTACATGCTATCTTGAACATTAGCTTACATTTTGTTTTAAAATTTAATTGGTTAAATATTACAAGGATTTGTTCAAATATGTTTGTTTTTTTTGGCTAACTGCTGATGTACTGACTAGCAAAAACATTCCATAAATCTTACCTGTTGCCCTCTTCCATATGTTATATATGCCTCACGTGTCCAGTTTTGAAAGGAACACACATTATTGCAAACATTTTTTTTATTATATTTTTATTTAAAAAACATGATACCTGGTATTCCATTCGGTTAAAGAAACCTCTGTTTGATATCAATGCTTTTAGATAAAGTTGCAATTGCTTGGTCATTTCACTTGGAGAGTGAAATTGTCCCCATCCCTTCAACGGCCAATCAGCTGCTTCCCCTACTGACTGACATGCTTTTAGCCAGTAACATGCCATGCCCCAGATGACACTGCTGAGGAAAAATGATCACGGATGTTCAAGTATATTTCCTGTGAAAAAGGCAGAGCAAATTGAAACTTCCTTTACCTTAAAGTAGTGCAAGATATCATAAAATAAAAATGCATGTTTGCTTCTTTCTTTCAAACTGCGCATCAAAATAGGTAAGATTTAGGGTCCCAGAGTGGCTCATCTAGTTAAAGCGCTGCCCTGGGAGCGCAGGATGAGTCACACAGCTTGGACGGTGCCAGTTCACGTCCGGGCTGAGCAAAGAGGTGAGACTCCGAAGGGGGCGTCACATCGGCTCTGACGCTCCTGGGGAAGGGGGATAGGAAACCAGCAGGGATTCCTTCTCCTCATCGTGCAACAGCGAACCCTACTGGCCAGACGCCGAGCACATTCAGTGGATGAAAAGCAAGGCTGATGTCTGTTCTCTGGGATCGGTAGCCCGTCCAACTCTGCTCTGGATTGTTTGGTGTAAAAGCGATTCTGGCTTTAGGCTTGTGAGAGATCAGCAGACGCTCACACACCCTCAGAACGTCTTTTGCTGTGTGGAAACTCGCTGCGTTGAGAAGAAAAAACATAATAAGACATTCCAAATTGGTGGAAAATAAATAAAAATAATAATTGGTCACTCTAAATTAAAAAAAAAATAGGTAAGATTTATGGAATTATTTTTTAGCTTCAATTACTGTAAATGTCTACTTTAAATAATTGTATTGTTTTCTATGTTGCATGTTTGGAAGCATTGCCCTGGGAACTCACTTTAAATGTCAGTGAGGAACCATTCCCAGTTTTCTAAATAAAATAAAACATACAAGTACAATCTGAAGATCCTGCAGCTGCACTGAGCCACTGGGCTGCATAGAATGCATTTTATTCCATCCACCACAAAAGATGAAAGCGAAAGGCTAAAGGCCTAGAAAGATCTCAGCATTTTAATGATTGTTGCTAAAGAAAGACGAGAGGGCGAGTTCTAAAGGTATTTATTGATAATGGAAGCATAATGAAAAAAGATTAAAGCCTTTCCCTGGGGAGATTCACCAACCTTTTTTATTTTATTAAATTATCTCAACACCTTATTTCTATTCCACAATGCTCAGAGTGCCAAGCGCCATTATATCTTGAAAGCAGACGGATGACACTGAGAGCTCCAATTTATTTCAATTAATCCAGGGAAACTTCAAAAGCCTACCTACAAAATTCAAAACTCGGACCACTTGTCTCTATTGTTGTGCTGGTTCTAAACAAGAGACTGGGGTCTGTTTCGTCTCATTAAAGAACAAATGAGAAGCAGTGTTTTCCTAGTAGTACCTGCTTTGACTACCCCTAGTAGTGCCTGCAGGTGCTCTTAGACAAGTGCCTGCTGAAATGGAGTACTTAACCCCTTTGCTTATTATAGCTGTGTGTCGTGTGTACCAAAACCTAAATAGAGGGGCTGCGAAGGTTCCGAGTGGATTTTTGTTATCACTTCAGCTAGGTCTATTTTATTGATCTAACTCAATCTAAATAACGTAAAGTAATCACTCAGGATATTTTAACCACAGGGGCTGCTTCTGAAAAGACTCCTCCAAGAGGTTTTAGAGTGACCAGAATGGGTTATTTCTGTCCACTCTGCAACTGTGACACATATAAGTTAGTGAAAGAAAACAGAAGTCAATAAATATCTTTAAAAGTTGCAGTACAATTTAGTATTATTATTTATTTCTTAGCAGACGCCCTTATTCAGGGCGACTTACAGTCATAAACAAAAACATTTCAAGAATCACAGTACAAGTATTAATACAATTAAGAGCAAGATAAAATACAATGACTTCAGTTCTAGTAAGTACAAGTATATTACAAAATACAAATCAATATCAGAGCAGATAACAGAGGCAGGGGAGCGTAGAGGAGGTACAGCCAGTCTTCTAGTGTAGGTGGAGTGGAGAGGTCGAGTGGGGGTGTAGGGAGAGATGAGGGTCTGGAGGTAGCTGGGTGCAGTCTGGTCAAGGCATCAGTAGAGTCTTGAACTGGATGCGAGCAGTGATCGGGAGCCAGTGGAGTGAGCGGAGCAGTGGAGTTGCATGGGAGAAGCGAGGCAGAGAGAACACCAGGCGAGCAGCAGAGTTCTGGATGAACTGGAGCGGACGGGTGGCGGACGCAGGGAGGCCAGCCAGGAGGGAGTTGCAGTAGTCTAGGCGGGAGAGCACCAGGGCCTGGACCAGGAGCAGGGTGGCGTAGTTGGTGAGGAATACAATAGCATTGCTGTAGCATGTTCTTCAGTAATAATGGAACTCCCATGTTCAAATAATTGACTGGAGTTCCATTATTACCTCGTAAAGTCACCACCCTTATATATATTTAAAGTAGTCACAGATAAAACACGAGCGTGGGCTTGCATGTTAGCTTAATTTCAAACAAACATCTCACAAAGTTAAAGTATATGCAGCGTATAACTGCTGCTAAACATTGTGTACTATACAAGTGCCTTTTTCCTCCGCTGTGTACATATTTTTTTTGTCAAGATGATCCTATTTCTCAGAGGCTGACACATTCCTTACCAAAGTTATTTTTTATTTAATGTGTTCTTTAAATACAAACTGCAGCGATCAAAATATGTTTTAAAATTTGTTTCCATTCCAGGAAAACAGAAAGAAACCACTTGTCCTTCAGAGAAGAATGTCCACTAAGCTTCTCATAACGAACATTTTGATATTTTCCCTGAATAAAATGTATGCATCTATTGAATTCTTTTTGTTTTTGCAATCCACTGCCATCTTTTCACCAGCGAAAGAAAGGAGGCTGAGTAACTGCAAGCTAAAGAGTTATCTTCCTTTCAAAGAGATCAAGGACCAGTCGCCAATATTGTGGCTCAACTATGTCTGGAACAAAAGGGACATTATTTTGTTACCTGGCTGGGGAATAAAGCTACAATGAGCTTCCGACAACAAGCTCGGTACAATGTGTGGATTGAATTTTTACATCAGGGACCCAGGCTCTTTTCATAGCATACAATGTCCCAGCAACACAGCCATAATGCAATGAATTGCCTGAATAGCTCCAGTATTTGATTCAAAACTGTTGTGAGAGAAATATAGGTGCTGTGCACTGGACCTCAATGAGTGACCTCTGTCTCAGACTCTTTCTTTATGATGGTTGAAAGCAAAAGAACGCTTCAAGCTTCTGTAGCCTTGGTTGTCCATGCGTTGTATAGATTGCACCATGACTTTGCAAGTTTTTTATTGACTTTGTTCCACTTGTTTCAATGCGGTTTCTAGCAACACCATCTCGTCAGAGTTTAAATAATTGAGCACATCCTTGTTAAACAAGACATAGCTGTCTTGTTATGACATATTATTGTTGTCTCCAATTAAACGTGAATTCCCTCATAATTTTAGGCAATTGGCTTGGTTGTGGGATTGGAGGATGCCCACAGACCTTCATTTCTCCTAGGATGTTCTGGGATTTGCTGTGGTGAGGGAATGTAATTAGACAATCTTAATTGGGGAGAAAATCAGGTTAATAATTGGGCACTCAATTTTTGAGTGCTTTTCTATTGTTTACCTGGACATTATCACTTTAAATGTTGAAACAGATAATTAACAGGTTTCATGATCTTTCAATGACGAATCATAGTACAGTTTTTTTGCATTACTCTAGAACACTAGGAGTATGGCAAAGGAAAAATAAATATAATAACACATATATTTCCCCTTTACAGAACCAGCTGCCTACTATACCAGCAGTGTCTACAGCAGTGGCAAAAGATTCACATCAATATATATCAAATGGGAACATATCGAAATGCTGCTATATTAAAGAAACAATACATTTAGAATGAAGGCAAAGGGTCAAGGAAATGAAGAAAGGAACAACACATGATGCTTTTGTAGTACAGCATATCTTAGGAAAATCACATTCTGCAATAGCAAATATGGATTTCAAAGTGGGGCGGCGATAATGTTGCTAGTACTAATAAGAGAATATTCATTTTAAACGCTTGATTTACACTTCTTTAAAGTGTTACTAGTGAAACGTAATGTTACTTGTGCTAATATATGGACAGTTAGCACTCCTTTAAATGTTGCTAGTCCTTATAAGAAAATTGATTTTAAAACCTTGGTTAACACTCCTTTAAGAGGGAAAAGTGATAATGTTTCTTGTGACATGGCCACATTTGCACTATATTTGCTGTATATTATGAATACATGCTTTGTTTTGTTTTTTGCAGTTTGAATTGTCAAAGTTAATAAAGATACTGTAATCCCAATGCTTTTTTTCTCTGGATAAATCTATGTTATTATATACCAGGACCCTACGAGCTGCATACCAAAATGTTCATATGGCCGAGAGCCGCAAGACACTAATACTGTAAAACATGACATGTTTGCGAGCAAGACATTTTAAATACTGACATTGTTTGAATTTTTCTTTGAATTCTCTCGAACATTAACATCTTGCACTTACTCTGTGCAGTAGTAGTTATCTCTTGATGGCATCAAAACACACAAGAACAAGGGATAGAACATTGCAGAGCCTACAGTTTCTGTGTCATTTTTATTGTACTGATGATCTACAGTGTATTAAACTTTAAATGTCAAAAATGCTGAAGTTTTTCCATTATTTCTGTTTATACTGTATGTATTATGCACTTTATAAAAAATATATTCTGTTATATGAAGCAAAATATGATAAATGCCAAAAACACCACATAAAAAGACACATTTTTGTAAGGATTCTTTTTGACAAGCTCTTCCCTTGAAGATCTGAATGCTTGTTTTTCTTTTTTTTTGTATGACTGCTGTGTGTATTAAATACTTTTGAGAGCTGTGTGGATGACAAATGCCCTGTATGGATTCAGTACCTGCTCATGACGAGACGTAAGATATGTAAATATAATATTAATTTTAGACCTGCAATATAACATTTAAACATGCATTCTCTAGTCTAGTGCCAACACTCCAATTTTATAAAAAGATTCATTTATCTGAATAAGGACATTTGGCATGAGCGATACTCCATGCCATACAAAACTCTCTTCAATTGTTACATCAGTTTCTTTACTGAACGCTGAAAGGAGCATCTGCTGACTGCTGAGGCATGCTTTTAAAGAGGCCGGCTTGTTTCTCCTTAAGTCTGATCCAGGAGGATATTCAGATAAAAAATTGTTGTTATTTGTTTCATATTAACATTTGAAGTTGCTCATCTGCAGTGTGTAAGCGATGAGACACAGAGGTTTACCACTGTTGTTGCAGATGAGACACAGAGGTTTACCACTGTTTTCCGTGAAAGCAAACTCTTCCTCCCATTCTAGTTTAAAGCCTCATATTTCAGTTTATTACTTGTGGATGGTTTACTCAATGCCATTGTCTCCACGAAACTAATGAGCACTTAATTCAAAATTATGAAATTCACTTTCAACTGCACATCCGGCTTTCACTCAAGGTGATTGAAATACGCATGTGCCACATCGAAGGTCATCAAGGGACAAAATGTCCTTGTAGTGAACATGCAGCCTCAAAGAAACAGAAGATAGAGAAGGGGAGAGAAGAAATAATAATAAACACTGTTGTTTAATATTCTTTCTTCAGTTCATTCGAGCCGCAAAGTGTGCGTCACCCAGCATTTCACCGGGAGCCGTGCTTGAACTGTCCGGGAGCCGCGGTTTGGCCACCTCTGCTATATAGAGTACATGTATATATTTATGTATCCTTAGCTCAAAGCACTTTGCCACAGTGCCCTCATTTTTAGCCAAATAAGACCTGCCTTTCAGTTCACATGGCCAGGAAAGCCAGTCTCATCACTTTTGATTAGAAGGACATGCTAGCTGAGGATGAGAATGCCCCTGGCTGATAATCACACTTATAACCACAGGCACCCAAACTATCCGCTGCTAGATTTGGTTGGGAATTTTAAATGACACTTTCAAGCTGTCTTTTATTCCTGTTAAGTGCTTTTTGAACGGAGCTGTTCTAACAGCCCCTCTTTTCCTCCCACGGCTAGCTCCGTGCTTGACGTAAGTACAGCCAATCTGAGTAGATATATGAACCTATTGGTACTGTCATTGCTGGCATTTTCGCTCCCTGCAGGAACATTCATTTCTTAATATCATAAGCTGCTTAGCAGTGTGCTGCTATTTAAGGCATACATATTAATAGCTATAAGGAAATCATATTTGAACTGTTCCTCTAGTCAATGTCTTCAGGATTCCAGTTGTACTTCTGTATAAGAAGGTGCTAATAACTAAAGGCATTTGCATTGGTCTTCCTAATCCCTTTGTGTGATAAAGGTGTGCTTTGAAAAACAGAAGTGGATTGATGGCAGGTTAGCCTTTCAGATAAAAAGAAACAAACAAAAAACAATGAATTCAAATTAAAAAGATCTAGATTAAACTGTTTTTGCCTTGCGCCCAGCAGACACAGGGCACAAGGCAAGGAAACTAAGGGGCAATTTAGAGAAGCCAATCCACCTAAGCAGCATGTCTTTGGACTGTGTGAGGAAACCAGAGTACCTGGAGAAAACCCACACGAACACGGGGAAAACATGCAAACTCCACACGGACATAAGCGAGGCTGGAATTGAACCCAGGACCCTGGAGCTGTGAGGCAGCAGTGCTAACCACGTGCCACCGTGCTGCGCGCATTCTTTTCAGTTGATTGTCCAAACACCCTGCAAGTGATGCATTAACTAACTATTGAGATGCTGTACTGGTAAACGCCCCAATAGACAGGGGGAGTTAGATAAGATAAACACTTTTTATTTAAACCGCCAGTAGTTCTAAACAAGCTAATTCTATATTTGCTTTGTAGCTTTATTTACCTTAGTTTGTCAACATCAGCTACGAAAAGAAAAAAAGAAAAAAAAAAACTGTTGCTTTTAAAGGTAGGCTACTCACATGAATATTAATGCTCTATTCGCAAGACCTATAGAATGTGTGATCATCACGTTTTCAGTAAGAAGAACTGCAATCAAGTTTTTAATGCATTTTTTAACCCAGTATATGATGAAGAGTGAATATGAGGGTCGATTTACTGCAGTTTGGCGAGTGGCACATTCAGATGTATGCGGTACGCCCACATACTCCAGTTGCCACAATCGGAGAATGATATGTGTGCATGCTCTGTGAATATGAAATGTCCCATCTGCTTCAAAAATTAGACAACCAAGGTGATAACTTAAGAAATCTTGGAGATGTTCTCATTTCCAAATCTGATTTTGAATCAATTGATTTAGAACCATTGGTCTGTTTGGTATGCTATATACTACTGAGTCCTATACGCTTCTATTCAAAATAGCATAAATAGGAACCCCTGAGTTAAGATTGGGGCTCACTGGCAGAAATCAGCCTCCAATAGGGATTAAACCATGAAATATCCTTAAGGAAAAAAAAAAGTAGTTTACTAAAATTCCGACTTACCAGTAACAGTAACTACACTCAGAACCTGCTTCGGTAGTTTTCTGCTCATTAAAACAAAACATGAATATGCTGCATTTTAACTGTACTTTCTGTGATGGAAGTCTACCGTTCTTTCATTCTATTCAAACCCAAATCCTTAACTGGGGCTCTTAAAGAGCCATACTGTGGAGCTCAATGAGCTGTATAGTGTATGACTCCAGAGCCATTTGTTGGACAGTCCTTCTATGGTGGAAATAGGGAAAGGAATTTAGAAAAACATTATTTACACAAAAAGCGTGATACATGCTATACAAGCGCTCTTTGACCTTTGTATAATGTCCAGTTGCAGATTGAATTAGAGACTGCAGATGGAACAGCAGGCAGCAGGAAGCAGGAAGCCAGCCCAAGTTTGATATTGGAATGAGAGGAGATTGAGTTTAACAGATGGTTTCATGGTGCAGATTGATACTGTGGAGAAAGCTTGCTGAGAATGCAGTGCAAGTGGTTGCACCTTTATCACAAGAGCTCTTGAAAAGCCCAGCTCTAAGCCAGACAGTTGTACTTAGCAGCTGTGCCAGTGTTATGCTAATAAGTGCAGCTGCAAGTAAAAAAAAAACACTGCCGATACTTGGTTAGCAGGAGTATTATGTTAATAAATGGAATGGGAAGTGGAAAGAAACTTTGTGAAAGCAATCTCAGTGCTGGCCATTAACAAGGGATTAGGCTGCTGTTGATTCACGGCTGCCTTTGAAGAGATTATTTACACTGTGCAATTATTCAAACACCAGATATCATTCACCCATCCACAGTTCAGAAAGATGCGGATTGCATTTTCTCATTTCTAAAGATACCCTAATTACTCCTTCCCCAGTAATTAGACACCCATGCTGAAAAGCCTGGCAGTGGCCCAGACTGGAGTGTGGCTTCTCTCCATTGTCTTCAGGAAAGGATTTGACAGCTTCCTGTCTCTTTATATATCCACATTGCTCAGTTACTTTGACACCCTTTGCTGTACGTTTCCGAGAGGCCTCTTGGAATCAAACTGTGACAGGCATATCCATTCACGTGCTGCTCGCTTAAAGCTGCCGTATCCCACAATCTTGTTCTCATTTTAATAAGTCCCTGGTGTGTGTATGCTATTCCCTGGTTTAGCAGACGGTCCACTTTAACAGAAACACAGCAGACATTACTGACAGCCCAGTCCCTAGAGACAGTTTCAGTTCCTCCCTCCATGAAACTTTTCTCAAATAACCCGCTCCTGAAACTACAGTGCCCTTTATTGGCCTTGTTATACATGTGAAATGTTTGTGGCCGATAATATTATACACGACACTGACAGCCATCTTAAATCTGTCTAAACTAATTTTAGAGACATAGTCTAGTTTTAGAGACTTTTTTAAGACTTGTAGTCGAAACGTTTCTCTATTTTTAGGTAATTTGGAAGTACTTGAAAAAAGGCCAAATCTGGAAAATTTAGATAAGAACAAATTATTTCAATATGGTTTCACTTTCCTTCTGTCTCACAGTAAGAAAGCAAATATTTGTTTTAATGGCATTTTTTCTGAAAGTCGGGTAGAGAATTTAGAGATTAAAAAACATTTCTGACTCCCCACTTGTGTTTTTTTAATGCTGGGTTTCTTCAACTATTTTTCATTCATCTTCCTTGGAGACCTGTATGAATTTTGAAGTGGTGCAAGGCATTTTTCAGGATCGGAGTGGGGATGTTCGTTGCTAGGTAACCCAGCTGCAGCTTGTCATTTTTTTTATTTATTAAAAAGCTACCCTCTGATTCATTAGTTTGGAGTGCCTGACCAAATATTGGTGTCCTGGTTGATTTAAGAATGAGATATATGGTGAAATTAAAATGAACAACACACAGCAAAAAAAACAAACAACATATCACCTTCAGCAGAGCAAACTAAAAGCTATAAGTCGTTAATTCATCATAAAAATGGGAACAGTAGGGGGGTCCTCAAGGGTCTCACCTGGTAAAGGCACTCCTTCATGGTGTTCAGGGTGTGTCAGTTCCAGTCCTGGCTGTGTGAAGTCTCCATTCTTCGCTGATGTTTCTACAGGTATTGTCTCACAGGTGTGTCTGTGTTAGGGAGGCACCTCGCTACAGCAGCCTCTAGTGACCAGACACCCGGTGAGGTCAAAGCCACCTGCAGCTGGCCTTTGTCCTCCAAAGGCTAGTAGCTCATGTGCCGTGGAGCTCCTGGGTGCAAAGAGGCGATTGACCTGTTGCTGAGTTTGAAGTAGTGATTTGGGTTCACTTTATCTATGCCATTCAGGGCTGTATTAACTTAAATGAAATCCCTCCTAGCCTGTGTTTTTCTATAGACTGAAGAGATTTGAACCTGTCCTCTTAGCGTAGCGGCTCATTCCAATAAGGGCTGGGATAAGTCTTTCTCTGTACTTTCTCAAGTGAAATAATGCCTCTAGTGAGGTGACCAGAACTAAGACTCTAAGAAGCAGACTCCACTGGCAAGATACAATTAAAGCGGTTGTAGTTAACAAATCAACGTCATAAATCTTACCTGTTGTGAGCTTACATTAAGTATAATAGAAATTAGATGTGCAGGTTTGAAAGAAACAAGCAT
The DNA here is from genome assembly GCA_030684275.1 of Acipenser oxyrinchus oxyrinchus. NCBI lineage: Eukaryota > Metazoa > Chordata > Actinopteri > Acipenseriformes > Acipenseridae > Acipenser > Acipenser oxyrinchus. Next base: position 16,832,751 of record CM060254.1, on the reverse strand, counting down.
TTCATGTATTTTGAATTTTAAAATAGTCATAAAAGATGGTGGTAATTTCCAGCCATTAAAAAAAAATGTCTGGCCGGTATTTAACACGTGAATTATAAAACTACAGCCTGGTTATTTTACCAGCCAGTAATGGGTTTAGATGTGATTTACCATGACAGATTGTTACAGAGGGATTGTATCTAGTTATTTCCAAGAGGCCTCTAACCAGCAGCATTCACTGCATGTTTACACCATCATATTATGGCTACAGCAGCCCTTCTCTAAACCGGACATGTTGGGAGACAGACAGATGTCATGTTTAAAAATAATATAAACAAATAAATCCATGAATCACACACACACACACACACACACACACACACACACACACACACACACACACACACACACACACACACACACACATTAATAATGCTCAGTTTATTTTAAAATATAAATCATTTTCTATAAATCATTGCACTGAAATAACATTAATGGATTCTCTGTACACATTATGTAAAAATATGAATCGGTACAGTAAGCATATACAATACAGTAGTAAAATCTAATTAATACCAAGCATTTTCTTTTTACTTAGCCTATAGGCTACCGCTAACACAAAATAAATCATGTTGCTGCATTGGACACATTACTGTGCAATGAGGAAATAATCAAATATGATGTCATTTTTTAAATTTTTTTATCATAGTCTACTTTAACACAATTTACACAAATAGATCCTGGTTCTGCATTTTCACGTTATTATACTGTACAGTACCTTACATGTACTGCACACATTTTGCAAATAAATATTTTTAAAATGTACATAGAAAACTTTACAGTTTTCTGTGTTGGTATGAGTCAAACTTTCTTTTTTTTTTGCATCTTGCGTTTCAAACCACTGGAGTCTATCAGTATTTCTGAAAGCTTCTCGCCCTTTTCCACCCAATCAATCGAAGTTAGTTTAAACTCTGTAGAGTACGAGTCTATTTGCCTTTTTTAATAATGTTCTTGATTTTTAGCGATTTAGCAGACTAATTGTGTCTGCTCGGTTTATTTTTGTCCAGTCTGGTGTCAGTATAACAACGTTTTGTTTTGTTTTTTCACTGTGTCTCTTTGGATCCTGCCATTCACAGTGACCTAATGCAGAGCCGTACCGATCATTGATGGGACGCCAGATATAGCCCCCAAATGTCGAGTCATAAGTTAATTAAATTGTCAATTAATAAGTTAATTTGTAAATTAATTCTTATATTTATAAATTAATTTTTAAGTTAATTTGGCAATTATTGCATTAAATCGGAAATTAGCTGTTTACCAATTAAACTTTCAAGTTCATTTGGCAATTGAACTTCTTAAAGTCTATGTTTGAACATTGTCAATCACACGAGCAGGCGCACCCGGCGTTTATTTAAACTATTTGCCAGTAGCCCCGGCATCTATTGTAGACCGGCGACTATTTGAGACACGGCGTTTACTATGTAAGGCCCTGTCCACACTATATAACCGATCTCGAGAACCATACTCGAAACCGCTCTAATTAATCCAGCTCAAAGCGTCCACACTGAAGTACCGTTTTACGTTTAGTCACACACTATTAGAATAGTTCAGTTACAATTCCCAGCAGCGCAATAAACAGTGGAAATTAATACGATAATCCATGCACTGTATTTATTTTAAAATAATGTGTTATGCCCCATATTAACAGAGGTGCATATTGCTAAAAAGAAATATAGAGACCTGGCGAGTATTGGAGACCGGCGATTATTTGAGGTTTTACGGTAATACAAATTATTAATTTAAAGAAACATGTTACACAAGTATAACAAAGCATTGAATCCCTTGTACATCTAATTAAAAGATCCAAAGGCATTCCTGCAGCAATCATTCAAAATAATACATTGCTGGCACAATGTTGTCATGAGTGATGCATGTGGCAAATAGCTGTATTCAGTCGCTTCTGAGTCATGGAATTATGAAGCCATGACTTTAGTCTTGGAAGAGCATGAAGCTCCGCTCAGATCAGAGCCTGGATCCAGGATCACATCCCTTTAGTACAGCTGGCCCCGAGGCAGCGCTTGAGCTGGAGCGAGTGTGGCACACTGCAGATTTAATGAGAGGCATGAGAATTGCCCTTGAAATATATTTCTAGAAACAAGGTTTCCCCACAATTGAAATACTTCAGATAAATACAGTGTTGCCATTAAAATGATGCTCGTACTGTATTGGTATAAGAACAGAGTGTTTTTAAAAAGTATTTTCAGCTTCCATCCACTTAAAATATGCAGATGTAGCTTGAACCTCAAACCGCAGTGTATTGACGATGATGTAAACACCAAGCTCCAGACAATGAGTTTCAAACTTTAAATGTGATCCTGTTTATAGGTAAGAACTCAACTTTACTATGATGAACATGATTATGTTCCTTACGGTAATTGTTTATTTATTAGTTTAAAAATGTTTAGTAAAATGTAGCAGATTTTTTTGGAATATTGGTAAATAGAGATGCGAGACTCAGTAATATATCGTCATTATTTTGGTATAATTGTGTAAAAAGTGGTAATGTATTTAGTTTTTATTGATATCTTTAGTTGCACAAAGGTCATTCTGCTGTTTTAAGTTTACTGTTTCGATTTAAAATGAGAAGTTACACTGTAAGTAGACAGAAACCTTGGTGTGATAACATTAGTAAATAGCACAAGCTATAGTGAATTACAAACGTAAACCATTTTCCTGTGCTTTGGATACATCAGCGTAGTGCATCCTCCTCTATCCTTGTCCATCTGTTTGCCATTTTTCCCAACATTAGTGTGATCTCAGGTTGTGTACAAATGTGTCAGCTGGGGTCTTTAAACTACGCACCACGTATGGTCACTTCTCATTGGTCAGTTTACCTAATTGTGTGCAACTCCAGGATCGGATCAGCATTATGGATCAATGGAACCTAATCCAGGTCCTTGTAGGAAAACACCATCTCATGATCCGGCTCCAGTGATCCCGGATCCATGCCCATTTTTTTTCCCATTGACTTTTATGCTGACTTGTGATTATACCAATACATTTTCATAAAATAAAAGTTTTAGTACTCCTGCAATGTGAGGGGGATATTTACCCATCATTGAAAAAGTGAGGGGGACATGTCCCCAATGTAAATGATGCCTATGGTTCCTGGTGTATGTCTGCAGACTGGAGAATCATGAGCCATACAGCTAAAGATTGTTAGGACATGTGGCATCAACTGGATTAAAATAAGGTAAGTAGTATATTCATTTGTAAACCTACCGTTCTGTTACACCCTGAGGCTGTAACAGAACGACATTGTTAGTACAAACGTATTGTAATGAACCGCTGCGTTGGAAGTAAAACAAGACTCAGGGAGACCAGATGGGATTCCAAACTTACTGCTTTTAATTACTGGACTAAATAAAATAACAGCGAATCCCTGTTTGGGACGGGGTTCACGCCAAATCAATATATATAAATAACTCCATCATTCTCTGCTCTTCCTCTCACTTTCCTCTTCTCTTTCTTTCCTCCAACACTCCCTCGCTCTTGTTCTGTGTTCTGACTCACTCTGGGCTCTTTCAGCGCGTCACAGATAGGATTTAGGGAACTTGCAAATAAATTACCTACCTGCTTGAAAAATCATACTGTTACTTGGATGGGAAAATGTTTATTTGCATGTAAAGAATTATATTATGTGAAGATTTTAAGTTTTAGTTGACCAATAATCAGTATAATAATTAGAATTAATAATAGAAGATGCTGAACTGGAAAATGCTGCCATTCTCCTTGTTGGGTAGATTTTCTATGGAAGGTTCCCAGCCCATAATAAAGAAAAGGAGACTCTCACTCTCTAAACTAGGAGGGCTATCCTTGCCAGTTCTTGAGAAATATTATTTGGCTGCTATATTCGGTGCAATACTGAATTTTCAAAAATGTTAATGCCGGATGTACCCACATGAAACCATTTGGAAAACTATCTGACTATTCACTCCTAACTGGACCCAAAAAAATGTTTAAGCATTTAAAAAAATAAAAGTCTGGTATAATATTAAGAAATGTTCAGGATTAGACAATGATTATTTAAAACTGGAGGATATTCTGCCCACAAAATAGAAAAAGCTTGGTATCAACACTGCAGGACATCTCTCAAAGTGACACACTGTCCTTTGACACAGCACAGTCAGTCACAATACAATATACAATGCCAAGAAAAAGTTTATGAACCCCTTAGGATTTTCACATATTTCACATATTTCAAACCTAAAATGCTATTAGATCTTAATCTAAGGCCTAATAATAGATAAAGATAACCTGATTAAACAAATGACACAAAAACATGATACTCTTTCAACATTTATTTATCCACAAATGATTCAATATTCAATATCCATGTGTGAAAAAGTATGTGCACCTTTAGATTCAGTAACTGGTGGCACCCCCTTGAGCAGCAATGACTTCAACTAAGCGTTTCCTGTAACTGTTGGTCAGTCTCTCACATCGGTTTTGAGGAATTTTGGCACATTCCTCTTTACAGAACTGCTTCAAGTCGGTGAGATTTGAGGTCTTCCTTGCATGGACAGCTCGCTTCAGGTCCTGCCACAACATTTCGATGGGGTTTAGGTCCGGACTTTGACAAGGCCATTCTAAAATGCGGAATTTCTTCTTCTGCAGCCATTCTTTTGTAGATCTGCTTGTATGTTTAGGATCATTGTCTTGCTGCATGACCCACTTTCAGTTCAGCTTCAGCTCACGGACGGATGGCCTGACATTCTCCTCTAGAATCTTCTGATACAATGCAGAATTCATGGTTGTGTCAATGATGGCAAGCCGTCCAGGTCCTGAGGCAGCAAAGCAGGCCCAAACCATCACACTTCCACCACCATGCTTGATGGTTGGGATGAGGTCGTTCTGTTCAAATGCAGTGTTTGGTTTTCGCCAAAACATAACGTTTCTCATTGAGGCCAAAAAGTTCTACCTTTGACTTGTCTGTCCAGAGAACATTGTTCCAGAAGTTCTGTGGATCATCTATGTGCTCTTTGGTGAACTTCAGACGGGCAGCAATGTTCTTTTTAGAGAGCAGTGGTTTCCTCCTGGCTGTCCTTCCATGAACGCCATTCCTGTTCAGTCTTTTTCTGATAGTTGAGTCATGAACACTCACATTAGCCAAGGCGAGAGTGGCCTGCAGATCCTTGGATGTTACTCTGGGGTTCTTTGTGACTTCCTTGATGATTTTCCGGGTTTGTTCTTGGAGAGATGATTTTGTTAGGACAACCGCTTCTGGGTAGAGTGACTGTGGTCTTGAGCTTTCTCCATTTGTAGACTATCTGTCTGACAGTGGATTGGTGGAGCCCAAATCCTTAGAAATGGTTTTGTAACCCTTTCTAGACTGATGAGCATCAATTACTGTTTTTCTGAGGTCCTCAGAGATTTCTTTTGATCGTGGCATGACGTGTTTCTACACACCTGTATGGTGAAGACCAAACTCACAAAGTTTCTGATTTTTATATAGGGTGGGGCCTCCCAAACTCACCCCTGAAGATCTACCTAATTATTTAAACCCCTGATTCTAATTATACTCTTAATTGAGCTGATAAAACCAGGGGTTCACTTACTTTTTCACATACCCTGAATCTTAATTACTCATTGTTTGTCTAATTCATACATCATTTTGTTTCAAAAGACATGGAATTGGTTAATATAAACCCTATTGGATATTTAAAAAAAGATTCAAGGTTTTGATTCAAGAAGGCTATCATGGTAAAACTATGAAATTTCCATAATTATCATTGGGGTTCACAAACTTTTTCTCGGCACTGTAGCAAAGGAACTCTTTCATTTCTTTCAAATAAGACAAGTCCTCAAAATGACCACAATATAGCCATCACACTAATAGCAAACGTCCAATCGAATAAATGTGATTACTCCATCCTAAACCGTAATAAAAAGACCATGAAACTGCAGGGTACAAATAAAAACGAAAGCATAAAAAAACAGACAATATTACCATAACACTTGTGTCCTTTTTACATACAATATATTATCACAAAGCTCTTTTACAATAAAATATATAAAGACCATACCGACATCACAGATCACAGAAATAAGAAACAAACAATAAAATGCATACATTTAAAAAAAAGACGTTAAAAATCAGTTTGATACGCAGCTTCTGGAAAATCGCATGAGCGAAAAAGTGGCCACGCACAGTCGTCAGTTTTTCAGATTGATAGCGAAAAGTGTAGCCCGTTATCAGCAAAAAATATTTATGGTCGGGTGGAAAAAATAGGGTCGGTCGGGTAACCCCAACCACACATATACTGTATATTTTTTTTATTTGGCCTTATTATTCGTCAGCCAATTGAATAAAAGTCAGGTTGGCTGCTGACTTGAGGGGGGCTCCGATTGACTGACAAATAATAAAGCGCTTTCATTTGTTTCGTCATGTTATTTTTGTTTTCAATCGTTATTGCACAAATTTGTTTTACTTATTAATCTTCAGTCAATCAGCACCCCCCTCAGGTCAGCGCCCTGTGCGGCTGCACTGCTCGCACCCCCCTTGGTACGGCCCTGGCCTAGTGTCACACTAAATTGATTATTTTTGGGGGATATACGTTGTTTCAGACATATCAGAATGTATGGCATAACAGTGTCTGTATTACCGAGGGACTACTGTACTAAAAAATGGCTGGACGTGAGGTTAAGAAAACCTAAATTCACTCCCAGGAACTCAACAGTATTAAAGAAGAAGCAATTGCCAACGTAGATCTGCTGTTTGGAAATATAATGGGTTCTGTGGATTTCTGAAAAAAATATGGCAAAAGATACCGGTAGCTGGTCGGGTTAATGCGGTTGGTAGCCTTCTGTAAAAAGGGAGACCAAAAAAGAAAACTCTGCGTCGTGTTCTCACTCTTCTGGGAGGATCATCTCCCCCAACAAGATATCACCCTCCTCCTGGTGAACAGCACTCACACAAGCACAGCGAAGCCTGCCGCTACAAACCTGATTCATGTTTTCAAACCCGTAGCCTGTCCTGTTCAGAGTTAACAATGCAATTTAACTTATATGTTACAAGTAACAAAATACATAAATGACCAAATTAATGGACAATTATAAATATATGTTTTTTTTAATTATGACTATTGGCTTAAATATATGTTTCTAAACACTTACATTATGCTAGGAAATTAGACTGATAAAAAACATCTTATTATCTTATTCTCTGCTTAATCTGAGGTATGTGGTAATTATGATGCTGGTAAGGGTCAATTAACTGCGCCATGCAGCTTTATGAATCATATGAATAATCTGTTAATGAGAAAATTGGTCTCCATGAGTGATGTAAATTCGTTTTTCATCAGGTGACTTATAAAAAGTGTTGTGTTAAGTGTCAGTGTCATTACTGGCACGATAATGGAGACGGCACGTTTTATGCATATGGACCAATATTTGGTACTATAGTTTAGAGAATTTCTCAATGTGCTTGCCTTGTCTTCCAGGAAATCGTACTGTTTCACTTCCTAGGTTACTTCACCTCAGCAGTGACTTCAGGGTTAAAGCATCTTACTGGCTGCAAAGAATGTCAGTCATTATGAGAAGCAGCTGGTTGGTCACTGACAGGAAAGAAGGCCCTGAGGGGATGAGGACAATTTCACTATTCAGGTAAAATGACAATGAAAGCGCAAGACTGTCTGAAAGCAAGACCTGGAAACAGAGATTCCTGAAACCAGATAACATGTTTCAAATGAAAAAATACATGTTTGCTAAAACACAGATTTCTTTCAAAGCACGTGAGGCGTTTTCAGTGAATGGACATGCATGGCATGGCAAATGGACGGATTTACTTTCGTTAGCTCCAATCCCTTCAAGAGTCCACATTATTCTCACTGTCTCAGTGCTAATGGAAAGAGCAGAGTGATGTCATTCTTTAACTGTGACAGTGCTACCTTGAAGTGGGTTCATACCTCATTGTGAGCACATGTTCGGCTAAGCTCCCAGTTGACAGGAACACAGTCCTCTTATTTAAAGCTATTTCAAACACGTCTTGTCTGACAAGTTTTAAATCCTACTTAACACCCCATAACAGCAGCGACTTTACTGTCAGCATTAAAAGCTCCAATTCTCATAGCAGAAAATTATCCCTTTCATTTGATTTGCGCTGGTCTGTTAAAGGGGCATGTGAGAAATGATCCCATTTGGATGACTGTATCAGAGCTTATTTACAGAACAACACTGAGGTCAAATTTCTAAGAAACTAAGTCAAGTTGAAAAGCAATCATGCTGATAAAGGCACCAGCCCAAACATCTCTACTTATTTACAGTAAAAAAAACAAGCCTTTTCCAAGTTGTCACAAAAAATATTCTTTTTTTTTTTTTTTAATTTAGTAGTCGCCAATTAATTTTTACCCCGTTTTTCTCGCAATTTGAAATGCCCAATTGTATTTAGGCTGTATTATTTCCAGCTCATTATCAAAACAACAATCTCATCGATTTCTACAGCGTATCTTTACAGGTGGCATGCTGTTATCCAATAAGACCCATTCCTTGTGCCTGGTGATTCACCCACTGCCAGCATCCCTCTCTAGCTCTTTATGATGAGATGCTGTTGCTGTTGCATAAAATATGATTCCTCTCTGGGTGATATGAGCAGTAGGGGCATGCATGCTTAATTCCCAGAGTGGCAAGGAGGCTCCTTGAAGAAGGGAGAAATGTAATATAATATAAATCTGTGTAACTGCCTTTTGGGATTCTAAATGCCTTGCAGAGTGCACAGAAAGGGAAACTATGGAAGAATGTAGCAAACAGACACTCAGGAATGATACTTTATTTACATAAATATTCTTTACCTAATATCAGCCTGCCTGGGCCCCCGTTTGCCCTGATCATGGCATGGCACAGCCTCCACAAGATGCTGGAAGGTGCTTAGAGGGATCCATTCAGTCATTTATATTTAACGCAATTGGTGCTGAGGGTTGGGATGATGAAGGCGTTGTTCAAGTCCATTCCACAATGTTCACTTGGATTGAGATTTGGGGGGCTGGGGAAGATGCTTGAGATCTCTGTTCTGCTCCTCAAACCACAGTTCTGGTACGGAGGATGGGAGCATTATCATTGTTAGCAGTGTTGCCTAAGTAAACTATTTGTTCAGCATTCCAGGGTAATCAAGGAAGCCAGGGCATACCAGGAGATCACCAGAGCGATCAAAAGCCCAATGGGGTAGACAGGTACTAATAAAATCGCCAAGCAGTATTTTTATATATATATAAAAACTGTATATAGTTATACAAGGCATTTACATTATATAATTCTTTTTAGACACTAAAACTACAAGCAGACAAAGAAAAACAAATATATGGCAACAACTAAATAAACAGCAGGATGCAATTCCAGCACTTTCCAAGAGGGGTTGATATATCCACAGTCATGAAAAAACAATCCAACGTTACCCCAAGAAAACATACAAATCTGTTTACTTTCCTGCTGCTGCAGTTTGTTATGGAACAGGCCTGCCGCAGCCACGAATCAAGTTTGGATTCCAGAGAAGACTTTACATTTTTTTATCAGAGCCAAAAGCAAAACAAATCACCAAATGTAACAATCTTTCCCCTGCCTTCTTCCCCATCGCATGTGAGGAGGTGACGAGATAAGGGCTGCGGGACGTGTTGCTGTGAGAAAGAGGCCCTTTATCAGTTCATTCCTCCAACTTGTGCTTAGTCTAGTCAGCTTCAAAATATGAGTCCAATCTGATAAGGGAATCAAGCCATCTGAACAACAGTGCAAGCACACGCTCAGCACACTGAGGGTTATTTTATGGTAGTTCTTCATCAGAGGCTGAAGCGGAGATGGAGGTGTGTCCCATACTTTGTGTTATTTATAATTATAACCCAGGACAGCTGGGGCATTTACCGTTTTTAAATCAAGATTGAAAACCTATTTTACAAAACAGCTTTTCTATCTTAGTTTTCCTATTTTATAACATTATCTATTTGTCTTTTTTAAATTCAAATTTATATATATATATATATATATATATATATATATATATATATATATACAGTATATATATATTAGACTCTTAATAGTTCTTTTTCTACAATTAAAACCACATTTTTATCTCTTTTTAAATTTCTGTTTCATAAAACTCTGTATTAGACTGTTTTTAATTAAATAATTGAATTGTTCATTTGTGTGTGTGTGTAAAGTGCTTGAGGATCCTTGTGATGAAAGGGGTTATAGAAATGTGAATTGTTGTTGTTGTTGTTGTATGTTACAAAAGTATTGCATATTTATAATCTGTTGAAGTCTGTTTATTCCAATAAATATATAATAGTATTTAATCCCTTATCAAAATGTAACATTGTAAAAGCATGGTAAAGCATAGATAAGCAGTGGAAAGCACAGAGATGGCAAACTATGGGACTGACGTGTTTCTTACATTGTCAAAAACTCACATTTACAAATGGATGCAAAGCAGGAGCAATCACCATTAGCAAAACTGCACAAGTAGGCTGAGAAAGGATTCAATACACAAATAAAAAATAAGAATGTGAATAATTTGTAATTTCTTCAAATATACATTATGGTAGTGCTGGGATCCGAATCTCTGAATATTCGAAATAATGTTTTTTGACATGTAATGTTTTTGACATTTTTTGACATGTAATGTTTTTTGACATGTTTTTTGACATGTAGTTGCGCTACGGTTTCAAACACGGCAAATAAAAAAGAGCTCTGTGTGATCTGCGAGATTAATATATAAAACAAACGTGGAAATGGTGTTGTAGGGGAAAATGACTCACCATTTTGGTTCTCGTTTATTACATTCCACATAACAAAGTCACAACAAAAAAATATATAATATATATAATCTAATAAAAATCACTGCACAACATTTACAGCAAGTTGGGCACTGTTTAAGCGAGGCATTTCAGAATGACGTGCTTGCTTTTTTCTATCATGAGATTCTCATTCGCGTTAAAGCAGCACAACGCTTTTTTGACCCAAATAGCTTTCCATAGAGAGCACTGTGCTTGCACTTGTGTAATCTGGTTTGTTTACTTTTTGCTGTCTAAAACTTTTATATAGCGGCTCAAGAGCTGCTGTGTTGATTCTGTGTGTTTTTTTTTATATGAAAGTTAAATTTCAGTTTTTGTTTGGTTTCGTTCAGCTACAAAAAGGCACAAGTAAACCTCATGTTGTTACTTTATGAAAACTTGTCTATGGCCACTGTTTACTGTGAAGAAATGGCAAGGAATAAAAAAAAAAAAAGTAAAAAAAATAATAAAATGCGGCAGAGGTCGCACTAGCCTTTACAAATGTGCATTTGCAAAAGCATACCATCTCAAAATCTGAGTTTTCAACCATAACATCTGCATATTGCATCAACATAGTTATTATTTTCCAATGTAACTACAGTGCTGTTGTAACCGAAGAGAGTACAAAATAAAATAACTCCCTCTCTATAATGACCATATAGTGAAGCAAAAATGTAACTTTGCTTGAATTTACCATGCATAAAGCACCATGTAATCAACGCTATATTTTTTACAAAAAAAAGGTAACATTCCCACTGTGGATCATTTTAATTAGCAGTTGCTGGTCTGCACTTTGACAGCTAAAACCCTGTTCTGCTGCTAGTACACAAGATACCGGTATCATAATTGCAATTGCTGCTAGTTTTGCGAAAGCAGGAAAGATGTCAGAATAGTTCTTAAGACAAACCCTGCAGGCCTCATCCATGATCTTAAACCATGATTTTTGAGCATGTGTTTTACTTGTCCAAATCCCAGGTTGAGTGTCAACAGGTAAGATGCTCCGATACAGATTACTGAGTCACTCTAATACCAGGGACGTGCGCAGTGCTACATGCAAGGGAGCAGTGGAACCATTTTTACACCTTACATAATACTACTTTGTAATATTAATGAAATTATTGGATAGGGATGAAAAGGGGATCTGTTGTCTTTTACATCTGTGTTTTAGAAACGCACTGCTGTTATGATTTTGCGTTTTATTAAAATGTCCGGCGTATGTAACACAGAATTCAACATAAACATGACCTTATTTCAGGAATAAACAAAGCAACATTTGACTTGAACTGCTATTTAGCATCCTTTGTTTTGTAGTTAATTCACTGAGGTAAAGTAAGGCCTACACAACTTATTCTTTACTCCTGTGATATGTTTCTACTTTGACTTGTTACTGTAACGTCTTACTGTAAAACACAGGCACACACAGGGGCCACAGCCACGCCCCCTGCCCCTGCTGCTATGCGGTCTCTGCCTGCATTCTGAGCAATATAATGGCTTTTATTACTTTTTGAAAATGAATGAATATCTGAACGAATATTTAAATTATGAGCGAATATCCAAACATGAAAATCCCGTGATCGTCCCAGCACTACATTATGGTAGTTCCATAAAAGGTGAACCACAGTACATATTTCATTTTTGGCCGTGACTTTCAATAAATCCTACATTGAATCCAGTATCTGTGACAAACTGGGTCATGGAGTGTGCGATGAATCCCAGACAACCCATCTCTACTGGATAAACCTGGACTCTCCACCTCTGCTGTTCCACCTCAGCAGCTAACTCCGGAGTGTTTGGATAGCTCTTCCATGGCACTGTCCGCTCCACCAGGAGAACAAGCGTGTTGGGACTAACCACAGGACAATGTTGGGTTGTAGGGTAGATGTAGCAGTCTAGGGTGGGAAAATATAGCGCTGGCCAACATCTGCCTACATTCTCCAATCTCTAGCAGTCTCCAGTTGTCCCAGGTGCATCTTAAATCTAATAACCCTTCCTATTGGTTGCACTCCTGGATGGAGGAATGTCATTCTGTGTGTATTGCTGGTAGTGGCAGCTAGTTGTTGATCTTATTATGACCAAGCATCGCAGTACCTGTTCATGACGCCAAGTGAACCGACCCTGATTCAGAGCCACCTTACATGCTGTAGGAATGTGCTTCAGGATATCCTGTGATAAACACAAATAACTTGCAGGGCTTTTTCCTACCAACACATTCAGGTTCTGCAGTGAGGGAAGAACATCATATGTGGAACTGATCCTCCTCTGTTCCATTGTCCATGCCAGCCAATCATTCGCTGTTCCACTTTCTCCCATCTCATCCATTCTTTAGGGATAAAGACCACTCCTGCTCTGTGTCATGCCCTTGGGACTACTTGTTTTACTGCACAAGAGTCTTAGAACCCCAGGTGCACTCTTGTAAACTCTGTATTGTACATCCAGACGATGATGAAGCCCTTGCTTTCTTCACGGCTTGCCTTCCACTGAGGAGCAGTCCTTTAATTGGTATTCTGGTGGATTAGTAGGTGGACTATCACAGGGAATTGACACAGGCTCCCCTCTTCTTGGATCAGTGTGTGTCTCTTCAAGATAGCTCTCTGACTTGGGCTTGGCTGTGTACCATTCTTTTCGCTGGTGAGTAAGTTATTGTGGCAAAGTGGTAATTAGTAGCAGGTGTATAGCAGGTGCAGTGCGGATGCAGTAATTCCAAATAACAAACAGACAACAAAGTATGGGTGAAATGAGGGTTTTAATGATTAGAAATCCAATTGTCTGATGACCAGCCAGAAAACAATAATGAGCTGGTAATACACAGCAATGTGTATTGCGCAGTAATAAAAAAAGGGTTGCAGTCCCTCAAACAATAAGCACGGTACAAAACACACACAATTAGACACACACGATCACAGGTCCAAAGTGAGTGCTCTCAGTGCTTGTGGTGAAGTACAATATATTACGTGCTATTGGTGAAAACAAGTGCTGTGGTGATCCGGCTTTGTGCTGGCCCTTGGCGACAGCTTCGGATTTGTGTTTAGCCGTCTAGTGCTATTTAACAAAAAAACACAGACAGTTACTAAACAGAAAATACAAACACTATTTCAGTTTGGGGATATCTCCCGGTCCTTCTACTCTCTTCGTAACACCCAAGCGAAGAAAAAGATTTACAATTCTCCGGCCCCTTTTATGCGTTTATGCATGTCCTCTTTGTAAACAATTACAGCTGACTCTATTGCCTGCAGCTGCTACCTCGTTTACCTTCCAGGTCAATATGTTCCTGCATCGGAGTCTCGTCTTTTTCCAGGCTGACTGACCTCCCGACCCAGAGAATAAACTGTCAGGCCAACCTGTCCAAAGCCTTTCCCTTTCGCTACTTAGTACCCTCACAGGTCGAGAGGGAGATTTACAACCAGAACTCATTATATTTCCGTCACAATTCTTCCCAAACTTGAATGGATTTTTATAAAAGTTGGTTGTTGTATGCATCTTTTGTTTTAGATAATTTTGCAGAAGACAGAGGGCAACCTTCTGACTGTCTTCACCCCGCCTCTACTGTTTCCTCAGTTACCTCCTTTCTCTAACCAGACATTCAATCTCCAGCTGCCACCCAGACTTTCCTGGAATCATAGTTATGTGTTGCTTTCTATCTTCTACTCCAAACCCCTCACACCCAACATCTTCTAGTCTGTTCATCTGACAAGACTCACCAGGATCATTGATTTCATCACTAGCTGTACTCCAGTGGGCTAGAGCCTCAAAGCTCTTCACTCAAAATCGTCATTACGCATTTTTTCAGAAAGGAAAACTCCCGATGATTATGATTTCCATTACATGGGAGTAGATGTTAAAACTTCATGCTGATTTGAACTTGGCTCTCACCAAGATAAGCACCAACTAAGACGTAGCTTCACAGTAAACTAATGTGATCCATATGTGTCTCCATCCATTTGCGCTTCCTTCCATATGATGATGTAGATATCCTTCTGTCTGGTGTTGATGGCTGAAGTGTAATGCTGGCTCCAGGAATCAGCTTATTGCCTCCCTAGCGCATCAGCACACACAACGGCTGCGATGCTGGCTCGAGGATCAACCATAGTGCGGTCTCCCCTGCGCATCATCATGACAACCGTCTGGATTGAGCTAAGTAGGGTACATCTCTGGGGTCTTCAAGTGGGCACCTTCCATCCTCGGTGTTTCGTCAACTAGCCCACGACACCTCAAGAG
Organism: Acipenser oxyrinchus oxyrinchus; assembly: GCA_030684275.1. Lineage (NCBI taxonomy): Eukaryota > Metazoa > Chordata > Actinopteri > Acipenseriformes > Acipenseridae > Acipenser > Acipenser oxyrinchus. The sequence continues at coordinate 16,817,740 of CM060254.1, read as the reverse complement.
GGCTCGACGGTGATTCTGGTGTCCCAGCATCACCCCCCTCCGTCCCCCACTCAACTCAGCCCAGCTTACTTACCTGTACATCAGCATTTCTTTCTTTCTATTGTGCTTGAGATCCCCAGCCAGTCTTAACCGTCTCAACCACAGCCAGTTGCTGCTCCTCTCTGCTGCTTCAGTTCTTCACTGTGCGACGCAACTCTTGGCCATTGAATCCGACATCTCTGAGAAACCGGGTTGTAGAGTGTGCCACAAATCCTCGACAACCCACTTCCACTGGGTAAACCCAGACTCTCCATCCTCGCTGTTCCGCTTCAGTGGCTAGTTGAGCATACTGCAGTTTCTTCCTCTCATACGCCTCATCTACTGCATCCTCCCATGGCACTGTTAACTCTACCAGGTGAACAAGGCGTGCTGATCCAGACCACAAGACAATATCTGGTCGAAGGTTAGTGGTGGCAATCTCAGGTGGAAAAATAAGCCATTGACCAACATCTGCCAGCATTTTCCAGTCTCTAGCAGCTTCCAGTTGTCCTGGGGAGGATTGGTTTTAACACCTTTTCTTGGTGGTTGCTCTCCTGGGCGGAGGAATGTTGTCTTTTGTGTGTAATGTTTTGATGGAACAGGTGGCAACTTATTGGTCATGTTACGCTTGTCTTCCAATGCTAAGGCCAAACATCACAGCACCTGGTCATGGCCAAGTAAACCGACCTTGGCTAAGAGCCACCTTACATCCTGTCAAAATGTGCCTTAATGTTGCAGGTGATGAACACAAAGGACATGAGGGATCCTCTCCTACCCAGAGGTTTAGGTTCTGTGGTGATGGGAGAACATCATATGTTGACCTTATAAGGAAACTGATCCTGCTCTGTTCCATTGACCATAGGTCTTGCCAGCCAATCTTGCGTTGTTCCACACTCTCCCATCTCATCCATTCTCCCTGCTTGGCCTGGGAAATGGCCTTTATACACCTCATCCTCTCCTCCTGCTTTTGCACCTCGTTGACGACCAGCTTCCTCCGTTGAGCTGGGGCTGCCTTGTGCCATGTAGAAGGAGCTGAACTGAGACCTTTGCATCCTCCACAGCTTTCTTTGCCGCCCACTTTCTTCCAGTTTTCAACACAGGTGCTGCCTCCCTTACGCATTTGTCGCATTTGTCGCGTGACTGATGTGTGAACTGATTAAAGCTTCCAGCTTCTCTACAGTTGTCAAAGAAACCTCGTACACAGTCAGTGGCCACAGCAACCTTGGCAGTAGACCAAACTGAAAGCACCAGAGTTTTAGTTTGCCTGGTAAAGCGCTGCTGTCTAAGCTCTTCAACCCTTCCACTGCTTGTTGTCTAACTTCTCCCACACGAACTGTGTCCTTTAGATCCCCGTCGTACCATCTCCCAAGGCTCTTCACTGGCTTCTCAGACACTGTTGGTATTGCCTCACCATTAATGAAGAACGTTTTATCTACTACTTTACCTTTAATTATAGAGATGCTCCTTGATTTAGTGGGCTTGAATTGCATTAGGTGCCCATTCAATGTTATTGGTTAATTTGCCCAATAACCGATTAGTGCAGGCTACTGTTGTAGTCATGGTTGTCATGTCATCCATGTATGCTCGAATTGGTGGTAGTTGCATTCCAGAAGCCAAGCGCTCTCCTCCCACTACCCATTTTGATGCCCTAATGATTACTTCCATTGTCATGGTAAAAGCCAGTGGAGAAATGGTGCATCCTGCCATTATTCCAACTTCTAGGCATTGCCATGTAGTGCTAAATTATGAAGTTGAAAAACTAAATTGCAAATCTCCAAAGTAGGCTTTCACTAGATTTGTTATTGTCATCGGTACACTGAAAAAATCAAATGCTGCCCAAAGAAGTTCATGTGGCACTGAACCATATGCATTAGCCAAATACAGGAATGTCACATGGAGCTCCTTCCTCTCCTTTTTAGCTGATTGAATTTGTTGCCAGATCACACTGATGTGTTCTAAGCATCCTGGGAAACCTGGAATGCCCGATAAAGTTATCAAACCAGAAATAATCAACTCAGTAACTGAATTTAAGGCTTGTTGTTAGTCATCTTATATTTTTCCGTACTCATTTTAGAATTATTTTTCTTTTTTCTTTCAGTTTAGTGTAAATCACTTTTAAAAAAAGTGTTATTCATATTTCTCAAAAAAATATTTTATGTTTCTGCCATTTATTTGAAAACTTGAAATGTACTGATGGAAGGTTAACATTGTATGGGGATGAAGTTCATGCTTGAGTTTGCAATCCTCAACCTACCTGACCCAGCTGCAGGCTCTACTCGTGAAGGAATAAGCCACACTCTTGCAGGACACATTTAGGCATTGTGACGTCTATACCGAACAACCCCAGGCCACCGCTGTGCCAAAAGATAAACCAACAGACCATTTGAAAGGAAACAGAGAACATAGGCACCAGTATAATATGCATGGAAGAGTGGAAAAAAACATTTTGTTGCAACAAAAATAAAAGGTGTGATGTAACTTTGGCTGTCATGGTGACTTGCATTTTTTTTAATAAATGAGGAATCACTTTTCAGTCTTGCCACAAAGACAGTCATCGTGATTATATGTTCCCGTGTGGAGCATTATCCCCACTGAATATGTTTGCAAAAATATTTTCCGAAATGGCTGATTTTAGGAGCATCCCATTGTCACAAAATGAAATGTTTAAATGTTTTTGCAATTGTGTGACAGCAATGATTCTATAAATACTGGGGTACTTTAATCTTGGCAGAGCAGAAACAACCAAACCAATAAGTGAGGTAAAAATGATTTATTAAATACAAAAAACCCATTTAATATATTCTATTTTAAAACAGAAATCATTACATCAAACAAATGCCTGCAGGCACAATATAAGAACATCCAAATATAACAGCTTTATAAGGAACCCCAACCCAAGCAGGATCTTCAGCACTGAGCTCATACAATAAAAGCTATTCACAGGATCTTCAGCACTGAGCTCATACAGTACAATTATCCACAGGACCTTCAGCACTGAGCTCATACAAATCAACTATCAGGAAATAGAACAAAGAGGGGGCGTAGTTTCTCCATCAGTTCTCCAGCATTGACAGATCCCAGAGACCTTGAGACTCCGTAGAAAATCGGGAGGCTAGGCAGGTATAGGTCACAGCCAGATAATATGCTTGATCTTGTAAGCATGAACACCCCCGCTGCCTATATGAAAAATACTTTCCTGTTAAGAATGTGCTGATGGTACGCATTTCCGTGTTAAAAACAATATGGAAGTCCTCATTTGTTTTTTTATTGGTGAGCATGTGTACCTGCGTACCAGTTATCTGAACCCCTGATTATAATGATTATAATGAGAGATGCTTCTCTCATGGTTTAAGGACTCAGTTTGGGCAGCCAGAACTTTATAGTCCCAAACTACACAGAATGTGTCTCTTATACCAGAAGGTTCATAAGGAGCATCTCTCACAGTACATGCATATTTTATGAAGTGATGAACGTATTTTTACATTAATTGCTCTTAGAACCAATGGACAGCACAGGAATTTACTTAGAGGCACTGCAGTAAACTTCAACATAAGAACGTCATAATAATCAAAATATTTTAGCACAGAACATGTTAATAAGTTATTTTATGCATTATTGTAACACTAGTTATATCTCAGACTTAAATTCACTTGAACTGGTGAGACAACCTCTCTCGAAAGGGTTTTATTCCCGATACAAAGCATTTCTGTGATTTAAACGTTTTTTAATTTTAGGAAATAGAATTTATGGATGTATAGCACAATTTTTAAATTAAATTTGGGGTCAGAAAGATGAGGGAACGATTTTAACACGATACTGGATACAAGTAAAATCAGCAAAAATGTTTGAGTTAATAATACCACATGACAAGTGATTAGGCATTTCGCTGGCCTCTTCCCAGGAACCACATTTGATTATAGTATTGTGGCTATGGCCTCATCAGTGCGTTATAGAACTTCATCATAACATGCCTTGATTTGGTCGATGTAAATGATGAGGTATGTTATCCAATGAATCAATGAACCAAAGTGTTTTCTCTTAGATTATATCGATACTTGATAAGTGCAGTCGCTCTAAAAAACAGATTCTGTCAGTTTTCATATTTAATCTAAAAAAGTACAACGCAGACTGGACAGTACATTTGTTTTTTATAAACTTTGTGTTATGATAAAACAAATTAAATTGACACCTTTTAAAATGTGATAAACTTTGAGCATATAGAACTATTACTTAAACGGTTAAACATCACATACAGCATGACACCTATAACATCCCCCTCGGCACCATCAATTGAATTAGAACCTTAACAATGACTTTTCAGTGTTGAGCATTGTCCACATGCTCCTCAACATTCCTGTTGATATATTGTCTGGCATTAATACATTTTCTTCACAATACCTCAATAAAAAGAGATTGAGTAAGAAAGGTGCATGTCTTTTTGTCTCTCTGTTCTTGCTACATCTCAATGCCATGTGGAATGTAATGTTAGTTTCAAACTGTAATTAATGTCTTGATGAAAAGATATTCTTGAATTCTTTCTCATCAGCACCCAGTCCGCGTGTCTCTTTTAAATATTTCATTACTGAATTGTGCACCTGGGTCAATGAAACTGGCCTGCCAATGATTAACTGCAGTTTTATATTTTCGGATAAACGTTCATGTTAGTTTAAGAGCTACTTGGTGCGAGTCTGAAGCATTCCAGTTGTTTTCTTGACTATTGTATTCTTGTTGTTGTATAGAGCTCTGAAACATGTCTCCATGTATCCACCTTCCTCCCAGTGGATATAAGAAGCCCCACACTTATTCTATGTGGTGTTTCTTACATTGCCTGCGGGCAGATTTAACAGGGTGGATTCTGTGCATGAACCGACAACCTGCACACCGCAAGCAAGAGTCTTAAACACCATGTAAAAGGGCGTTTGTGGTTATAGAGCTTTTAATCTCATCTCATCTCACCATCAGGGGTCAGAACCCATAACTTTAGTGCATCACAAAAGTCTGCTCATTTCAGATCTGAAAAATGGTTGTACTGACGAACTTGCACCACCATTTGCCACCAGAACAAACGTGAATTAGTACAACACATTGTCTTGTTTTACCATAGCGTCAACCGGTTGTAAACAAATCTGTATGGAACACCTGCCAATTTCATGAATCAAGCTAGTGAATAGCTGATGCTGGCACTTAGATATGTAACAACTCTTTGGCTGATCTAGCCATTCACAGCTGTACACTAGATGGCGCTGGCTCTTACTTCTATAATGACTGTCTGATGAAGCTTTAGCTCCATATGCCTGTGATAGGGAACTAGAACTGAAGAGCAGCTCCTGAATTCAGGTTTAACACAGACTAATCAAAAATAAAACACGCTGCTTGAACAATGCTACAAGAACCACTGAATGATTGCAAACATCCTGAAACAAAGAAAATGCCATTTGAAACATCCTGCTCTCTGAATTTCCTGCCTATTCTCAGTTTCCTAGTTGTATTTAAAAAGTGCAATGCCGTTGTGTGCTGTACAGGATGCATCCCTGTGTGTCACGTCTGCAGAGTTCAAAGTGTGATTACCAGCTGACATCTACAGATAAAGAGCACCTAGGACATGCAATCTAGATGAGGGGTTGCTACCTCAACTCAAAGACAAGTCACTTAGGTACGTGATAAGAAACCAGCCCAAGCTACTGAAGGTAATTTTTTCAGGAATGCCTTGAAGCCGCTTGAGTTTTGTACACCGTGGGCAGCCAGGACTAATGCAACGTGGGAGTGAGTCTGTTAGGTGTTGTTATGGCAGGATATGTGATACATTCTCATTCCTTCAGGGAAGTTACTTAATGGTGCAGCCTTGGATAAAGCAGGAAGCGGCACACAACCAAGCGTCTGGTATCAGTCAGATCTGCTGTGTCTCTTGCTGTACCGTCTTGAATTAAACCTATTTGAAACAAGGGAATGCAGCTTTTAATATTAAATATACATGACATAGTAAATTAAGCATTAACACAATTTAATTTACACTAAAGTATGTGCTTCTAATATTTTGTACAGTGATTTTCTCTCATAGACAAAGGTTCACAGAATCTTAAAAAAAAAGAAAAAAAGAAAACTGACCTGCATTAAACAAAAATCTTGGGCCTGGATTATACACAAAGCCTGGGCCTGGTGAACTGAAACTTGCTGTGAAATGTGGTCTGCAGTTCCCTGCTAGTGACACGCAGCACCAAAAATTTGTTTTAGCTTTGAGAGACTTGTCAGAGGGGCATACAAGGGTATCTGGTGTTTATTTTCCTTTCAGAGACAAGTTGGAGCTGGAATGTAGATCTGGAATTTACAAAGCACATCCCTGGGGTGTCTGCTTTGTCACAGTGTGGGAGAATGGATTCCCAGCTCCAATTAATGTCACTGCAGTTAGCTCTGAACTGTAATTGTACAATTATCCCGCGAGCAGAAGTAATAATAGCCTTCGCTCTTGATAATGCTGTGGGCTTGAAAAATGAAGACTGCAATTATTGCTATAATACTAAACTTATAGTAAATTAAAAAGTAATTGATTTAAAAAAAAAAAAAGAAAATGATAGAGGTGACCGAAAAGGAAACATGAGGGAAGCACCTGCTTGTAGCGCTTGTACATGACACTCTGTGGTCATTAACTGGAAAGAGCAAGGGATTCCAGATTTCCTGAAATACAGGGCTTTATTACTGTTTTGGTTGAACATTTGTATAAATGGGGCCACTTAATGGGGTCATTGCTAATGTAATATATCCATCAAACCTGCCTGTTGTGTGCTTCCTTTTTCAGTGTAGGTCTCGTACATGTAGTTTTGAAGCATCTTTTATTTGTAATCAGGAGTCGTCTAATTTCAGAACGATTTATCCATGTCTTTTTTGGAAGTAATGCATTCTTACACTTTTTAATCGTTTGCAGTCATTCAGAGTGGTTCTCATTGTAATTGCTCAGGAAGTGTGTTCGAGTGTTTTCCTCTGGATTCAGGAGCTGGCCTTCTGTTCTAGTTGCCTGTCACAGACATATGTAACTCCTCAAAGTTTCCCATAGTAAAAGCATAGCAAAGTGTAATAAAGCATTGTGAAAGCATGGTAAAGCATTGGTAAGCATTGTAAAGCCCAGAGAGGTATGGTAAAGCAAATAAAATAAAATAAAAACATGACAAACCATGGTAAATGCATAGTAATATACGCATGGGAAAAGCATGGGACAACTGCAAAATGACCACACAATGATAAAACAGTGATAAAATGTTATAAGGGTAAGGCTAGATCAGCCAAAGTTTCATGAGAGAAAGATAAAGGCAGCACCATTCCAGACTCACTGCCATATCACACGAGTGCTGTCCTGGCTGCCCATGGTTTCATTATACAGACTCACTGCCATATCACACGAGTGCTGTCCTGGCTGCCCATGGTTTCATTATACAGACTCACTGCCATATCACACGAGTGCTGTCCTGGCTGCCCATGGTTTCATTATACAGACTCACTGCCATATCACACGAGTGCTGTCCTGGCTGCCCATGGTTTCATTATACAGACTCACTGCCATATCACACGAGTGCTGTCCTGGCTGCCCATGGTTTCATTATACAGACTCACTGCCATATCACACGAGAGCTGTCCTGGCTGCCCATGGTTTCATTATACAGACTCACTGCCATATCACACGAGTGCTGTCCTGGCTGCCCATGGTTTCATTATACAGACTCACTGCCATATCACACGAGTGCTGCCCTGGCTGCCCATGGTTTCAATATAGAAACTTGAGCCAGTGCCTCTACTACACAGCATCTTTACAGAAATCAAAAGAGTAATACATTTCTCAAATACATGGCTCCATAAGTGTTAAAAGCATGTCATATTACCTGAGGTTTTATTACATTTTCATGATGAATAGGACAGGTTCTGATCTGTGATAATCAAATGTGGTAAGTTATTTCATACACTACAATAAAATGTTACATTTTTGGTGTCTGTATCAGGATAAAAAGTTGTTATGCGGAAAGATGCTGTATAACAAAGCAGAGGCTGGAGTGCTTGAACTGGCGACCTCCTGCAGCTGTAAGTGAGCGTCTTAACCACAATGCAAAAGAGTCGGGCTTGCCTATAATTGCATTTACATTTGCAGTTTTAGAGCAGTTTTTTCATCTCACCAACAGGGGGCAGAATCCGTATCTCACAACATGTCAAGAATTACAGTATATTGCCTGCATATTCCTGTATATGATTATAGTATCTTTTTATAAGTATAAGTACTACTATAAACTTCGTGCTGTATCAGGATTATAACATTGCTGCTTTTAAACATTTTAAATTCCTTTTGATAGTATGACTGCTTTATACTAACATCAGTATTGTACAATAGGAGCTGTGTGGGAGGGTTCAAGTCAATTCTTTATTGTATGTTGCAGTGTATATCAGTGCTATCTCTGAAGGAACAGTCACTGTAAACCTGTAAGGGGAGTTTAAAGCCTAAATAAAACAGATACCACATTCTAGGAACATGAGGGAACAGTCATGAAAAACAGAAAAGACACAATGGAGGTTGGACCCATTTCTATGTGTCTGATGCATATCTGGACCGCCTCGAAATGTTGGCACTACTGTAACTAGCAGACTGGCCTTTATCTTTAGATATACAGTTCAAGGCTGTTTTCCCTCATTTTACTCCCAGTATGAGGGCAAGCGCAATCTCTCAGATCAGCCTGAAGGCATTTCTTTATTTTTTGTATTCAGTTGGTCACGCTTTATTTTTATTTCTCAATTAAAATGGTATTCACCCTAGCTTTTAATAATTTTTACAATTGTAGTGTAGCGGTCCTGGAGTAGCCCATGGGCAGCTGGAGTTAGGAGATGCTACATCCTGTAGAATGCAGGCTGTGAAGAGGATTAAAGACTGCATTAGCCCTGGTGCGGAGCTCCGTAATGAGCCCAAGTAGTGGAGGACATGAGGCTTGTAGTCTAGTAGTTCTAAGTATTTCTTGCTGGTGACTTAAATAAAAGCACCCTGGGTGAGACATAAGATCATAAGAACATAAGAAAGTTTACAAACGAGAAGAGGCCATTCAGCCCATCTTGCACAGTAGAGGTTTGAGGAAAGGTCTGTAACAGGACAGGAGTAGAGGTTTGAGGAGAGGTCTGTAACAGGACAGTAGTAGAGGTTTGAGGAGAGGTCTGTAATAGTACAGGAGTAGAGGTTTGAGGAAAGGTCTGTAACAGTACAGGAGTAGAGGTTTGAGGAGAGGTCTATAACAGGACAGTAGTAGAGGTTTGAGGAGAGGTCTGTAACAGGACAGCAGTAGAGGTTTGAGGAGAGGTCTGTAATAGTACAGGAGTAGAGGTTTGAGGAGAGGTCTGTAATAGTACAGGAGTAGAGGTTTGAGGAAAGGTCTGTAACAGTACAGGAGTAGAGGTTTGAGGAGAGGTCTGTAACAGGACAGTAGTAGAGGTTTGAGGAGAGGTCTGTAACAGGACAGGAGTAGAGGTTTGAGGAGAGGTCTGTAATAGTACAGGAGTAGAGGTTTGAGGAGAGGTCTGTAACAGGACAGGAGTAGAGGTTTGAGGAGAGGTCTGTAACAGGACAGGAGTAGAGGTTTGAGGAGAGGTCTGTAACAGGACAGGAGTAGAGGTTTGAGGAGAGGTCTGTAACAGGACAGGAGTAGAGGTTTGAGGAGAGGTCTGTAACAGGACAGGAGTAGAGGTTTGAGGAGAGGTCTGTAACAGGACAGGAGTAGAGGTTTGAGGAGAGGTCTGTAACAGGACAGGAGTAGAGGTTTGAGGAGAGGTCTGTAACAGGACAGGAGTAGAGGTTTGAGGAGAGGTCTGTAACAGGACAGGAGTAGAGGTTTGAGGAGAGGTCTGTAACAGGACAGGAGTAGAGGTTTGAGGAGAGGTCTGTAACAGGACAGGAGTAGAGGTTTGAGGAGAGGTCTGTAACAGGACAGGAGTAGAGGTTTGAGGAGAGGTCTGTAACAGGACAGGAGTAGAGGTTTGAGGAGAGGTCTGTAACAGGACAGGAGTAGAGGTTTGAGGAGAGGTCTGTAACAGGACAGGAGTAGAGGTTTGAGGAGAGGTCTGTAACAGGACAGGAGTAGAGGTTTGAGGAGAGGTCTGTAACAGGACAGGAGTAGAGGTTTGAGGAGAGGTCTGTAACAGGACAGGAGTAGAGGTTTGAGGAGAGGTCTGTAACAGGACAGGAGTAGAGGTTTGAGGAGAGGTCTGTAACAGGACAGGAGTAGAGGTTTGAGGAGAGGTCTGTAACAGGACAGGAGTAGAGGTTTGAGGAGAGGTCTGTAACAGGACAGGAGTAGAGGTTTGAGGAGAGGTCTGTAACAGGACAGGAGTAGAGGTTTGAGGAGAGGTCTGTAACAGGACAGGAGTAGAGGTTTGAGGAGAGGTCTGTAACAGGACAGGAGTAGAGGTTTGAGGAGAGGTCTGTAACAGGACAGGAGTAGAGGTTTGAGGAGAGGTCTGTAACAGGACAGGAGTAGAGGTTTGAGGAGAGGTCTGTAACAGGACAGGAGTAGAGGTTTGAGGAGAGGTCTGTAACAGGACAGGAGTAGAGGTTTGAGGAGAGGTCTGTAACAGGACAG